>JAMKQA010014360.1:0-20185 GCA_024699735.1 Posidonia australis
AGCAGCTGAGGATCTGTTGTCTATGTTCAATGCCATTGCAAATTCAGAGCGCTTTTGACATGTCAGTGATGTCCCAGACCTGATGCTTGTTTGGCTGCCATGTTCTGCTGTGGTTGTCGTTTTGTAGGAGCCACTTATGAATGTTGCTTCTCCATGAAAATGTGCACTTAACCATCATTCTCAAAACGGTCCGCCTTTCCACAAAGTAGCTTACATGCCCCTGGTTGGAGGCTATAGTTCAGTTGCAAAGCAAGTTGATGTTCTTGTTAGGCGCATGATATGTGACTTTCGACCAAAGAGCAGCTGACATGCCCTTGGTCGAAGGCTCTGGCTCGATTACGCTGTAGCTGGTGTTTTTGCTGCTTATTCTCTTTAACCACTGATGCTGATGTGGGCGCGGGTATTGCCTCCTGCGCATTGATGACAATAGGTCCTTTGAAGATCAAGCTCTGAACAACATCCCAGAGAGTGTGGCAATTATCAGTCGAGTGCCCCGGGGCTCGATGATAATCGCACTGTGCTCCTGCGTTGTACCACTTTGGAAGTGGGTCCGGTGGTGGACGAGGATCTGGTAGTCGCAGAAGTGACACAATCTGAGGGAAGAGGGCACTCAGTGGCCTTCCGAGAGGAGTGAAGTCACTTTCAGTGCGACGACCGCGCCTCTGCCTGGGTTGCTGTTCCTGCCGAACCGGTGCGACGTGATGCACTAGTTCAACGGTGGAGTGCGTGTATGCAGTGTGTGGAGAACTAGGTGCAAACGCTAATTGGTTCTGATCAGGCTGGCTCTCCACACCAGAAGGCTCCTCAGAAGGCCGGACGAATGCGACGACTGCCCTTTTGACGTTGCCGATGTTGATAGTGTTATTGTTGGAGTTGCTGTCAGAAGAAGCGGCTTGCTTTGCAAATGTAGAGAGTGCAGGGAAGTTCCCACCTTTCAGCGAAGTCTCCACGCGAGTGCCAGCCCGAACCAGAGATGCAAAAGTGGTGATGGGCTGAATGCTGAGCAGGGCCCCAGTCGTTGGTTGTGCTCCGTTTAGATTCCTCGTCAGAGGGTCTATTCTTGATATGGGAGGCTAGTGTACGCCAACGACCAACATACTCCCCAAATGATTCATTGGGGCCCTACCGGATTGCGACAAGATCTTATCGCTTAGGGATCAAGTCGAGGTTGAAGGAGTATTGCTCCAGGAACGCCTTCGAGAGGTCGTTCCAAGTCTTGATAGGGGCCATGTCGAGAGATGTGAACCATTTAAGAGCCGACCCTGTCAGACTTTTCTGGAACAAGCGGATCAAAAGCCTTTCATCGCCTTGAAGCTATGCACGGTCTCCGCAATACGCCTTCAAATGAGATATTGGGCAGCCACTACCGTTATATCTTTCAAATTCTGGGATGTGGAAATTTGATGGGAGAGTCGCCTCTGGAAAATAGTAGAGGTCTCGGAAGTGGTAGGACTGGTGTTCCCCGCCTTACACTTGACGAAGTTCTCTTTCCAGATCACCGATCCTTGCTAGGAGAGCGTCTGATGTTGCTGCTGATGAGGCAGGAGCAGCTGATGCGGGTTCCACGTATACTGTATGGGTCGCACGTGTGCACTCCTTCGGATCCACCCTAACGCCTCCTGGTGCCAAGGCACAAGGGCCAGCATACCCGTGTGTAGGTGTTGAGTGCAAAGATGTCATGCGTGGATGCACCTGATTCTGATGCAAAGGGAATGAATGCATTGCATGATGTGCCGTGCAAGGTGCAGATTGAGGGAGCAGTAGTTGCTGTACCGATATGATTCCGGGCAATGAACTTGAGACATACTGCTCCCCAGCCAGACCGAACAGCTGGCCACCAGGTGATGGAGTCTCATGCTATGCATAGTGTAGTGAGGGTGCAGGAGGCAAAGATGATGTCCTCATTGCTAGAGCAGTGAAGCGCTGAGGTGATGGTATGGGCGATAGTGTAGTGGGAGCCTGCAACGCTAAGGTAGTCTGCATCGAAACCTCAGGGGTTAAGGGAAAAGGAGCAGAAGTAAGACCAGGATAGATAGCCATACATTGCAGCCTCCTTGCAAGAGCCAACAGATGATGTGGTTGCATGGCAGAAGACCCACCGACAGATGGGTCAGAAGGCAAGAGCAGGAAAAGGATGGACCCAATGGTAGAAGTAGCCGCAGCCGACTGAATTCCTGGAACAGGAAAGCCCGAGGAAGGGGGTGCATCTGGCACTTCCGGAACATGGGTGGAAATCTTCGCAATGGGATCGACGATAGGTTCCTGAGTGAAGAGTGCTTGTGAATGCCCCAAAGTAGGTACAGAATCTCCTTGAACTCCAAAACAGAAGGTATGGAGGGAAGGAGAATCAGCAAAAGTGAAAGATGGGGGAACTGAATCCGGAGCTTCCTCCAGGACAACAACAGGGGGCTCACTGGTCAGTTGGGCCATGGCTGACCACGAGCGAAGATGAATGGAGCTGCAGTAAAGACAAGCGCACGAGCTCCAAGACGAACTGCAGTCGAAAGTGACCAACAGCTCGGAAAAGGCAAGAGAAAACAACCACGGGAAGCCGCCCGCAACAGAGACACCCGACATCCTAGTCGAGGACCTCGCAACAAAGTACCTGAGAAAACAGGTAATAGAAACAGGTATCAGAACCTGGACAACAACGCAAAGACAAATACGAGTTATTAAGGTTGCATGCCATGACACACAATGCAGATGAATGTCCTAAAATGCACTCTCTCACCATGCATGTCCCATATGGGGTTGACCACACGGGACGCACTCATGGGTTTGGTTTTTGACTCTGGTCAGAAAGTAAGGTCCCCACTCTAAATCCTAGCCAAAGCGCAGGCAGTGAACGAGTGATGTGTTGGTGGCCTCGTTTCCTGCAGTAGCATAGAGCTGTACCCTTTACTAGCACCAACACGACCCCGGACAAGGGGGGACAAACTAGCAACACGTCCTATGCCAAAGCTATAGAACGGGCTGTTAGGATTGTCCTTCGTAAACTGTGGGTAAACTCAGAGGAGAAGATGCAAGCATTCTAAAATGATCATTCATGTGATATGCTGTTTGTGTCTTTTACTTGCATTTTATTAGACTAGAGGGGATTGTGAGCATTTGTTTCTAGTTACGCCATATTAAATTGTTCATCTGAATTTGTGTGTTTTATTTTGACCAGATAGGGTGGCAAACAAGTCTCTACTCTCCTAATCATGGCAAATTCAAAAAAAAAAAAGAAGGGAAAACACACAATTATGGCATCCAAAAGTCAAGCAAAAGGCGTAAACATGGCATGTGCTTGTGTTGTGCTCAAGTAAGTGAATAAAACGCAAGTATCGACAAACAAGGCATGAATAAAGTCATGTGCATGTGCAGTGGCATAGCAACAGTGTAAAGAAGGCTAGAAAAGGCATGTTAAATCAAATATGTACAAGAAGGTAAGAACAAGCAAACAAGCAAGAAGCAAGCAGACCAAAGTGAAGTAGGGAAACCAGAACGAAAGCTAGAATCTGGTTATCCCTAGCGGAGTCATCAGTTCCTGTGACCATGCCGGTGGAACCCCTAGGCGCGGTTCTCCAACCTACTTCGGTGTGCGGAAACACACTGGGAGATCTGATACAGTCACCGCGAAAATGGTGAATCCGGAGGAAGAGACAAGATCAATAAACACCAAAGGGAAGACAAAAGGATAAGGAAAGGAGTCGCCACCTAGTCTTTTAATGGAAAGACGAGGAAAACCAAGAAGAACCTCAAGAAAATTAAGAGGTAAAACAAGATGATGAATGAATGTGTGCTCCGTGCCAAATGGATAATGCATGATGAATGCGGGCTAGAGAAAGGATAAGGATTCTGGTTACGCATGGGGAAGGGGTTAGGCACCCCAATACACTCGAGAAAACTCGATCTTTCTAGGCTTCCTAATGTCCATGGTTTGCTACATGCGTGCTTGCTTATTCTATATGCTTATGCAAAAATGCGACTAAAAACGTGCCAAGTCAAAGCTAAGAAAAAGAAATCAAGGAAAAAGTTAATCCAAGGGTCAGATGTAGGCATTGGCAATGCCGCATTGCTGTATGCCCATGGGCGATGAGGAATCCAAGGGCTCCGGGGCCCTTATGGGAGGCTGAGGATGGATCCTGGGACGTCGGAGGCGCGCGGGGGTGCCGGAGAGGAGCGGTCCACCTTTGAGGTGGTCGTCTTCTCCAGCGCCGGCGGTCCTGGGCGCTCCTCTCCGGTGATCTTCGAGCAGACAGCTGGGAGTGGTGGAGCGGTGACGACGAGGCACGGTGAGCTCCGGGAAGACCATAGGAGGAGGAGAGACGGCTCGGGGGCCCAGGAGACTTCGTGGATTGACCCCCACCTCTATCGCCGGAGTTTGGCGACGGCGGGGCACGGCGGAGCACCGCGGGCCAAGGGATCGCTCTGGATCCCTTGGAAACGGCCCAGGAAGAGAGAGGAAGGCATGAAAGACTGGAATTCAGGAAATTAAGAGAGGTTAAGGCGTGTACCTGGCTGGAGATAGTCGCCGGAGCTCCAAAAGCGACAGCTGCTCCTCTCCACGACTGCCTCTCTCTCGTTGTCTCTTCTCTCTGAATTCTCTATGGCTCTGTGGCTCTGAATTGTGGCTCCTCCCCCTTCGCTCTCTGCCTCATTCTTTCCTTCTTATATAGGCGATCGGAAAACCCAACAAACTGCCACTTTAACAACCCACTCCCACTCGAAACAGAATCCTAACTACTGTCCCCTCCTTGCTCCCTTGGCTGCCAACAAGATGAACTGTGATCCAGTGGCTAGTTCGAGTGAAGTTAAGGAGAAAAAAAGGGTTCAGTGGGTGTATGATGAAAAATGTTAAATTTTGATTATTTTGAGTAGGAAAAACTTTGTAAATGAAGACGGGAGAGAAAAATGAATATGGTGTTGGTTTTGATTTTGGTAAAAATAGGTGAAAATATAAATTGGAGAAGATGTGGACTGAGCCAGTGCGGGCCTTTGTGGGCTTCATGGGCTTTCATGGGCTTATGTGGGCCTCATGAGCCCCCATGGGCCCATGTGGGTTTAGGTAGGTCCAAATGGACCAAATGGGCTAAAAAGGCCTCCATGAAGTCAAATGGGCCTAAGATGGGCTTGTGGGCCCAAATGGGCTCAACCAAGGTTCAAGCTCAGCCACCACATCCTTATTCTGCAAAATCAAAAAATTGGGGTGTCTATAATGGTCGATACCTTGATGCCTCAAATCCATACTGGGACATGTGGCCCCCACATGAATAGGATACTGTTAGCCAAGAAGATCATGTTACAGGGCTACTTTTGGTCAACTATGGAGGCAGATGGCTATCGTTTTGTGAGCAAATGCCACAACTGTCAGAGTCACGAGAACATCATACATGCTCCCCATCGGCAGCTGCATAGCATGTCTTCACCATGGCCTTTCTCTACTTGGGGAATAGACGTCATCGGAGCCATCCATCTGGCATCATCCAATGGCCACAGCTACATCCTGGTGGCCATAGATTACTTTACCAAATGGGTGGAAGCGGTAGACACCCCGATTTTGAGGCGGCTCATAGGCAAACTCTCCCGAAAGATGTTGCTTCGAACACGGCAGGCCTAACTATATCCGAACCCTATCTGACATTTTGATTAGCTCAAGATCATCACACAAACCAAGACCGCAAGCCCATGGTCCAGTCAATAATCCAGGCAGCCAAGTGGAGAGCACCATTCTAGAGCACCAATGTAGAGCACTATAATGGAGCACCAATGTGGAGCACCATCTTGGCACACCTATATGGCGCACCAAGCTGGCGCACAGCTCTGTTCCAGGGCGCTGGCTATTGGCTGTTCATTTTCTCCACTTGTAACCTCCATATATATGAGTGGATGCTTTAGCCCTTATCTATTTTATTATTTTCCTATGAGCCTACATTAGTCTGTTGGTTTCCAAGGCTTTTGGCATCCCAAGACTCTACATTTTCACCTCCTTTAAAAGCAACCTATGTACTTCACTACAGACTCTCTTGGCAACTCGTCATCTCATTGAGAAACCAATGCACCCACCTCCAGAGCATCTCCAAGCATCCACTGCATCCCTGAGCACCCTCAGCCGTGTCCATAACACCCTAAGGGAGATACCTCAAGCCACCCAAGGAGAAAAATACCACAGGTATGTCGCTGTTCTCTGTTTTTGTTCTAGGTTGTTTTGAATAAGGTTTATGCTACGAACTTGACTATGGTTTAATTTTCTATGGGATGTTTGATCGGTACACTATTTGTTTATCTTTGTGATGGATCATGGTATATTGTTTGTAAGGCTGCTTGCACTGTTTGTTTACTTTTTTTGTTTGTTTGCACTATTTTGTGGTGGATCACAGTTCGTATGAGGCCACTGGCCATTGAATACGAGTTGTGACCCATCCCCTTGCATGCCATTTAGACCTCCCACACTTTCTCAATCATTTAGGATGTCCCCACACACCCCAAAGCCACCACTGGCTGTAACAATCCAAGAGAACCCATAAACATGTATGGATAGGGAGAGAGTGAGAGGAATATTTTAGACTAGGTTGATTAGTGTGATAGTGTTCTCTAGCATCTAGGTTAGTCCTCTGAATGGTCTTGAGCATAGTTAGTCACATGCATTCTCTCCAGGCTCTGAATTCAGTTTGCAGCCTGAAACAGAGTATCTAGAGTGCACTAAATTGGCGCACATCACAGGCGCACCTCACTGGCACACCATCCTAGCGCACCAGGCTGGCGCACCCGTCTGGTCACAGGATGCAGACAGCAGGTTTTGCATCAAGGTTTGCATGTTCTCCTGATTGCCATGGGCTCTGATTTATTTTCTGTTTGTTCCTGGATATACCATGATCGTGCTTGCATAGTTTTATCATCTAATAACTTTGTTTGCATTAGTTTTGCATCTAGTAAAGTAGTGATGCTTACTACTTGGGTCTTGTGAATCGATGGCCTTTTTTGGTTCTTGCCTGTGAAATCCTTTTGCACCGTTGCCTGAATCAGACCCCAGGTAGCATAGCTGAACATTAGGACATGACCCACTCTCCACTTCACCTATATTTGGCATTAGGCATGACACTAGGCACAACATACATGTGGCATGGCATTACATAACGCCCTCGGGCATACAGAAACAGGCTGAAAAGCCAACAATTCTACATGAGTAAACGAAGAACCCTTGAAAGACCGATTTCTCATGCGCATGGTGTGCCTAATACCTTCCCCATGCGTAACAGGGATCCTTACCCAATTTTTGGTTCATGATGACCGTTTCCATTGGTTTGTTGCATAATTTTATTGTTTTAAAACGGTTTTCCTCGTCTCCTGTTTTTAAATAGACTTGGTGGCGACTCCCATATTTTATCATTGCTTTATCACTTTTTGCCGTGACTTCGCTGACCCTCGCGCATTTGGCCTTTCACGCCACGCACGAGGCTATCGCCGGCATGGTTACAAAAGCGACCTCTTACAAAACCGTCACAGTTGAAGCCATAGAAAAGTTCATCAAGAACAAAATCATAGCCCCGTACAAGGTGCCACACTCCATTATCTGAGATAATGGCAAGAATTTCATAGCTTAGAGATTAGAGGATTATATGCAAAGCCTCAAGATCAAACATCACAGATCTTTCCCGTGCAGCCCACAGATGAACGGTGCCATGGAGTCTGCAAACAAGAACCTGATCAAGATCCTGAAGAAAAGTATCTAGACGCATAAGGATTGGCATGAAAAGCTCTCCTATGGATATGGGCCTATAGAACGTCGATCCATACATCAACAAGTGTGACACCTTACTCATTGGTGTACAACATGGAAGTGGTCCTACCAGTTGAAGTAGAGATCCCATCACTCAGAATCTTGAGGGAGGCTGAGCTAGAAGAAGCTGCATGGGTCGAGGACAGATGTATCCAACTGAATTTGATTGACGAGCGCAAACTACAAGTCATGCACAATGCCCGCTGCTACCACGGGAGAATGGCAAGATCACTTCATAAAAGAGTCCGACCCAGGAGCTTTGCACCTGGCGATCTAGTTCTACGGGCCATACATCTCTTTGACGGTCGAGGCAAATTCTGACCTAACTAGCATGGTCCCTATATCATCAAGCAAGTCTATTCGGGAGGTGCAGCAATCCTCGAAGACATGGACAACGTCTAGCTATCCGAGCCAATCAACACATATTATCTAAAGAAATACTACCAATGAGCGGAAGGCGTGTATCATCGCCTTGCAAAGTATCCTTTCACACATCATGCGTCATCCACCGCTTCATCATGCATATATCTAAAATAAAAGGCAATCCGAGTGCATCTAATGCACAGCATTTGCTCTTTTACTTTCATGCACATCAATAACTTAAGCATATCAATAACTACATGCATCTATGCATAAGAACATCATCATCATATCCCGATGACGAAAGTCGAAATAGCTAGCCTGCTCGAGAAGGGTTTATACCTCTTCAGTTGATACTACCTAGACACTCTAGCGAGAGAGGGAGCCACCACCCAACCATGGTTAGGCGAAATGTCCAAACACCCCTAGGGACTTATACCTCCAAAGGGAGATAAAATGTTAGAAGCAAGCAAGAGTGTGAGCCAAAATAGAAAAATAATCATATCCATAAGGGCACAAAAAAAATTAGGAGACAGAAGCTAGCCCTAAAAGAGAGAGGCAAGTAGGCCAACACTACCCTATCACTTACCTTAGGGTGGAGTCGAAGCAAGCATTCAAAGAATCCAAATGACCAAAGGGACTAGCCACCCCACGCATACAATTCCAACACCCCCTCCAAATCCGGATGCCTATTACCCCCAAGCAAGGGTTAGAGCAAGCCTACAAACTTAAGAGAGAGAAAAGAAATAAGCCAAAAGTCAAAAAAGTAGGTTTAAGTCCCCAAGAGTTTGACACGGAGCCTAACCTACTGAATCATCCATCCTAGAGAGCCACCAACAGCCTAGAAGCCCGGGTAGTGTCTTGTGAATTGAGGTCTTCTCCTTTTCTCATAGCAGGCATCATTAGCATTCCAAATCCTGAGGAATGATACAACATAACACTATAATTCCTACATGCATTATCATTTGTCCACTTTGCAAAGTCTCGTTGTGTCCTAAACTAGGGGCATGTCAACTGCTCTTGGGCCAAAAACTTGGCAGAGGATACTATACACCAAGGGCATGTCAGCTGCCTTTGTGGTGATAGCCTTCCTCGTCAACCAGGGGCATGTCAACTGTCCTGTTGATTGACCCTTCTGGGGACAGTACCTTTGCCCAAAATATGTTGTTTACTCCATAGCTCGAGTACAAAAATGACGACAACAACAGCCATAGCCCTCCAAGATCAAAGAAAAGTCAGAATATCAGTACTCCCCTAATCAGTAGGCGAGAACACGGTCTATGAGCTAGTGCCATAGTCAAAACTACCCAAAGGTCAGTCAGCGACACGACAGCAAGCCTAGAGAGTTGTCGGAAATCTTCCAACAAGTGCGTCTATTCGAGGTGGAAGCAACGCTCTCGTGAAGCCCTTATCCTGCCAAGCATTGTGTATCAGTACAGAATCTGAGCAACGGTTTATCTGGATCAACCATCATTGTCCTACAGCACCAATAACATCAAGTGAATAGGCAAAGCAGTCACACAGTGAAGAAGGCAAGCTACAGACAAGAACAAATCTCCTAGCTAGCAAGCAAGTTGCATATAGCCTTTATCATTTTCTCGCGACTCCACTAAGTCCAGAAGAGATCCGAGTCGCTGGTTCCTTGAGTCCTAGTGTAACCATGCCGGCGAGAATGGCAAAATATGCAAAAGTCGGCAAAGTCACAGCAAAAATAAAATATGCAAATGCAGGAGTCGCCACCTAGTCTATTCAAATGGAAGACGAGGAAAACCATATAAAACATGAAAATCATGCAAAAACAATGGAAAAGGTCTTTGTAAACCAGAAATATGAGTAAGGATCCATGTTACGTACGAGGAAGGTGTTAGGCACCCTCGTACACCCGAATAAATCGGTCTTCTATTGGTTTCTCAATTGCTAATGAAATGTCGGCTTTTCAGCCTTTGCTATACGCCCATGGGCGATATGCCATGCCATGCTAATGTGTGTGGTGTCTAAAATATAGGTGCATGATGTGTAGGGGCGTGTCCTAATGCTCAGAAGTATCACTCGTATGTCGGGTCAAGTGTTGATGCAAGAATATTGCATAATGAGATCAAAGAGCTAAAATCTCGAGTGAGTTTTCATCCTTGCCTTGCTATATGGCAAATGCAATCTAAAATGCATGAAAATGGCTAAAAACAGAGCTATGCCCTCCTGACATATCTAGGAAGAAAACCAGAAAAATGCAAAAGCAAATCAAAGTAAGAAAACATGCCGTAATCATATAGAGACCTGTTGTGTGCTACTGTGAACAGGCTGCTGCGCCTGTTAGGTGCACCAGACTGGTGCGTCACACTAGTGCGTCAAACTAGTGCGTCAGACAAGTGCGGCAGTCTGATGCACCGCCTAGTTGCTTTCTACGTGGGCCAGAATGATGTGCTGAGAGAAAACAGAAATCAATGCAACGCCAAATCACCAGAGAATGCATTCTGGAAAAGTATGCAGTGTAAAATCCTTTGTAAAACTTGGGAAAAACATGTAAATGCAATGATTTGTGGACTTAATGCTCAAGGGCTGGTAGCCTGACACAAGGTCACACTCTATTCAAGCTAGAATGAAAGAAGCAAGATTCAGTCAGGTCACTGGATCATGGGCTGATGCACAAGGTTCTCCATTTAGGAGTAAGGTGCAACCAGCCTACCAGATTTCGATCGAGGACTGAATATCCAAAGGGAGAAAATGGCTAGAAAACAATCTCACTTTTATCGAAAACAAATGCATGCAAAACCATGGAATAAAAAGAGCAAGCAGTAAAAGAACTAGGCTCAAAAACATCAGAAAGCCATGCAAACAGGTACGCAAAAGTGAGTGTTTTACCTTCTGATCAGTCTGGTGCTCCTGATGGGGCGCCAGAGTGGGGCGCTGGCTACGTGCGCCGCTCTGGTGCGCCATATAGGTGCTCCCCAGAAAAATCTGGATCAGACAGCAATCCGATCCAGAGCTGACCCAGAAAGATGATGGGTAATCTATGCTAATGCAAGTTGATCCATGCAAGTGTGAAGAGCATGATGAAATGCATCTGATCATTACTATCTTATGATGATTAATGGGTTCATGCAAAAGATTCATGCATGGGACGAGAGACCCAATAAAACTTGCTGAAATCATGATCATGTCTAGAACATAATAAGAGAAGATTGCTCATGCAAATGACTACATCAGGAACACAGTAAAGAAGAGACGGCTCATGCAAGTAATGCAGTGCTTCCTAGAAATGAAATAAACATGCTATAATCAAAGCATAGATTATCATACAGGATATCTTGCAAAAAGATTAGATAAATTAGAGCAAAATCCTCATGGTGATATAAAAAGAAACAGACCTATCATGGAGCTATTAACATGCTATTCCATTGTAAAAGAACAAGAAGTTTCATGAAAGATGAAAGGGCCTACCTTGTCCGAGGTAGATGCTCCTTCAAGGATAAAAAGAAAGACCCAAGATAATAAGCTCCCAGGTGCTTTGGTAGGGCTGAGAATACCTCTGGATGCAAGAAGAAAAACTTGAGTGCAAGTGGGTGTTTGCAGAATTCTAGAAAAGGCTCTCTTTCAAGATGATTCAGCCCCTTCAAATGATGGCCTATGGGGTCTATTTATAGGGATTTCTCAAGGGTAACCCGTGGAGAATGCAGGGAGCCTCATAGATGAAAAGCCTGGAAGATTCCATGGCATATTCACTGGTAGAGGTAACAGCCATGGGAGGTGGAAAGCCAACGGCCCACAGCCTGAGAAATGGCTAGGCACCTGATATGTGCGTCGGGTATGTGCGCCAGGCATGTGCGCCTGCTAGGTGAATGTGCTAGCTAGGTGTGCTAAGTAGATGTGCTAGCTAGGTGCTCTCTCCTACCTATCTAGTTTTCTAGTTGGGCTGCAGGCTTGCTATGGGTTTAGGATTGGTTCAAGGGTCAGCCAAATCCAAAGCAACAACTGGAAAGTTCATCCACGGGTCACCTCAAAATCGGGGTGTCTACAGATGCCCCTCCCTGAGCGAGGTCGAGGGACGAAGGGAACCAAGACCGACGCTCAGGGTTGACAAGATACCCCCATTTTGAGGTTACAGAAGGATAGTGTTTGCTATAGGCAGTAAGTCAGTTGTTCGACGGATGCACTGAAAGTCATGACTTGTTGCCAAATGCAAATGTGAATGTGAAATGCGTGCAACTACTGATCTAAATACCAGGAATGCAATGCTAATGCGAGATACCAATGCAAGAGCCGATGCTGAAGGTCGATACGAAGCTTATGCTAATGCTAAAATAACAAGGCAAAATATAAAGAGAACCCTGCTAGTAGAATAAAACACAGGCAAGAAAATGATAAGTTGTCGAACTCATCAGCCGGATTATGAGGTTATCAAGCTGAGAGACAGGATACGACAAGCTAATCAAGTCTTGTCAACCCAGCTCCAAGTAGTTGGGGATACCAGCCCAAGAAGAGAAGGGGGCATGACAAATATACCATTTGTCAAGCGAAGCAGGGCCCGGTCCGCACGGACCAAGGGCGAACAAAGAGATCTCGCGCCCGCGAAAACTCGGGACAAAAGGAGAAAAAAAGGACCTTGACCGCCTGGTCAGAGGGTCAAACAACTAGATTCCGCGCCTGCGAAAACCTAGAAGAGAAAAAGATAAGGACCTTGACCGCCCGGTCAAAAGGTCAAGCAGTTGGATTTCCTGCCTAAGGAAATCCGAGAAAAGGGCTAAGACCTTGACCATCAGGTCAAAAAGTCAAGCCGCAGGATTTCCTACCCCAGGAAATCCGAGAAAGGGGCTAAGGACCTTGACCATCAGGTCAAAAGGTTAAGCCATAGGATTTTCTGCCCAAGAAAATCCGAGAAACCAAGGACTTTAACAGCTCGGTCAAAGTCAAGGAGCTGGATTCCGCGCTCGCGAAAGTCTAGGAGAGACAAAGGACATTTGACCGCCCGGTCAAAGCCAGCAAGGTGGATTTTGCGCCCGCAAAAATCCAAAAGGGACAAAGGACCTCGACCACCTGGTCAAGGTCAAGCAAGCTGGATTCCGTGCCTGCGGAAATCCAAGAGGGGCAAAGGACATTGACCGCCAGGTCAAAGTCAAGCAAGCTGGATTCCACGCCCGCGGAGATCCAAGAGGGGCAAAGGACATTGACCGCCTGGTCAAAGTCAAGCAAGCTGGATTCCGCACCCACGGAAATCCAAGAGGGGCAAAGGACAATGACCACCCTGTCAAAGTCAAGCAAGCTGGATTCCGCGCCCACGGAAATCCAAGATGGGCAAAGGACATTGACCACCCTGTCAAAGTCAAGCATGCTAGATTCCGCGCCCGCAGAGATCCAAGAGGAGCAAGCGACATTGACCGCCCGGTCAAAGTCAAGCAAGCTGGATTCCGCGCCTGTGGAAATCCAAGAGGGGCAAAGGACATTGACCGCCTGGTCAAAGTCAAGCAAGCTGGATTCCGCACCCGCGGAGATCCAAGAGGCGGTAGAAGGGTCTTCTTGGCTTGGAAGGAGAACTTGAAAAAACAAAATGATGATCCGTGGATTATCCCCCAGGACGGAAAAAAAAGCACAGACGCCCCGAACTACAAATATGCTGACTACTGGCGCCACAGTGTTGAAGTTGACTTTCTTGCCGAAACCCATGTGCAATGTCTTCTGAAGAAATCCTGTTGAGATTTCTAACCTGAATGGTGTAGCTTGCAAAAAGATGAGGGCTTATTAGCAATTTCTCAAAATCCGGTCTTTATTGCAAAACTCCCGATCACAGCAACCATCTGAATGCTGAATTACCGTTGTGTTGTGGCATTCAACATTTTGCCGTATACTAATAAATGTCTGCCTTATAACACCTCACACATCCTTTGTGGACGAATCTGTAATTTTACGAAATATAGGGGGTTTTCTGCAAACTACCCCACTGGGTGCATTATGTGGGCCATGTTCTTGACGCAGTATATTCTGCTCTTGAAGTGCAAACTGTGAAGTGATAAGGGCTGGAACGTAATTTCCACGGCCATTTTGCATTTTAAACCTTGACGTATAAAATTATTCGTGAAGGGACCCACTGAATAACTACCATAACTGCCAAGTAGCATTTCTTTATTTCTTCCTGCTTGCTGGGAGTACAATAGTGCTTGTGCCGTCTGGCTCTTCCCAGGTTCTATCATTTGTTTGATTTCATTCCAATGCAACTCTTTGAAATTTTTTGGTTTCCTCTTAAAAGGCGTGACTCCTCCTCTTCCTTTATTTCGTTTCATCATCCCCAAACGAAAACCAACTCTCCCTCTCTTAATCTCTTCTCCTCAATGATAGCCTTACCGCTTCTTCCCCTCCTCATCTCGGCGGCGGCGCGCAGGAGGTGCGCCGACGAGACGCGCCCGACCGGTGCGGGGCTAGGTACTGGGCATCACGCGAGGTGCGTCGGAGGTGCAACAGCTGATCGGCGGAGTCATGGCCGGTAGTGGCATGGATCGTACTCTTCAAGACTGGCTAGACAGAGGATCACCGGCGGAGGTAACCTTTCTTCCTCCCTTCTCCCATTTCGTGTGCTTGTCTGCCCTCCCCCTCTCGTCTTTGCTTTGTCGACGGCTGAATGGGTTTGGCAAGGATGAGTTCGACGGTCTGCGGTTGTGGGGGCTTGGTTGGAGATGGGTTGTCTGTATGCTTGCAGCAGACTGGCTGTGCGGAAGTGGCGGTTTGGGTGACTACGGTCGTCGACGGGGAACGTGGAGCAGTCGTGAGATGGTGGCAGGCTGGAATAAGTGTTGGCCGTTGGTGGTGCTCCGGCGAGTTGAGGCACGCGGTAGCAAGCCGCAGACTGCAGTTGGTCCGATGGTGCAGGTTGAAGTAGGGGCGCTTTATGTGATGGCAAACTAGCTACGTGGCTGGGTTTCGGCGTTTCGGTTTTAGGTGGCAGTGGGGATGGCTGCTGGTGATGGCAGAATGGTGATGGGTTTAGGTACTAGAAATGTTTGTTACTGTCCATGATTCATTTTTCATGCAATTTGAAATATAGTCTACGAACTATTGTAAACCATGCTCTGAGGAAAACCTGAATGATAGCTTGTTGAATGCTCCTTTCTTGCATATTTTAACAAGACAATATTACCACCTGGTTTGCACATTTCACCTGTTTGTATTTCTGCCACCATATGCCACATGCTTTTACTTAAATGCCATGCCCCTTGCTATTATGCCTGATGAATGCAATGCCGTGTTTGACTTCGACTTGGGCTCTCTTATGCTTTTGTATTCGACATGCCTGCTGCTGCTGTTTGATTCTTGGTTTGGCTTTTAACTCTTTCCGCATGATGACCCAATTCCCGAGGAGGGGGCCCCACAATCCTCCTGGGACACGCCTTCTAGTTCTCGTCCCAAGCGACGAGGCAGTTCTTCGAGGTCACGGACCTCTAGCAGCTCAACTCTTGTTGTCCCCGTTGAGGTAAACCCAAAACTGAACAGCAAATGAGTATATAAATCTGGTGTTCTCTCTAACAAATGCATTCTAGGAATCTGGCAATTTTGAGGGGCGACTGCTAAGCGACCATCATATCTACGAGGGTCCCGACTTTCGGGTAATTTTCTCACTTTGATGTACTTTAAATACTGCCTGCTTTTGACTTGGCATTATCCCCAACATTTCAGGAGGGGGACGCAAACTGGATTATGCGGTGCCATTGGGGCTCGATGCTTGATCATTTCCACCGTTTGCCCGACTTTCTGCAAGACTTCCTCCTCCACCGGTCTCCATTTGGAGGTTTGCTCCGCATACCGATCATACATGGTCATTACAACTTCTTCAGAGCCCTGGTAGAAAGATGGAGGTTTGAGACGCACACCTTCCATTTGCCATTCGGTGAGCTGACTGTTTTGCCTGATTAGTGGGCCCTGCTGATGGGCCTCCCTTTCGGTGACGAGTCGATTATAGGTGAGACCACCCACGGCTTCCACCTTGCACCTGCACATCTGGGCCGTGTCCCACCTAAGCCACCTAGGGGGAAACATATGATCACTGTGGGATGGTTAAGAGAATGGGACAAATTCTGGCCCAACCCCGAGCCTGACAGTGAGGAAGCAGATTTTGTATTGAGGCACTTTCTACTGGAGCTGCTAGCCATGATCTTTTGTGATTCATCGGCCTACTGCATTCATCCTAATTGGATTGCGTATTTGACCAACCTGGAACATCTAGATCATTATGATTGGGCTGGTGCTAGTTATACCTGGCTAATCTGTGGGCTCGACAATGTGGTCAAGCTTGGGCGCCGATCTTATGTGGGGTTATACCCTCTGTTGACTGTAAGTATTTGCTTTCATTACTTTGCAAAACAAATTTCCTTTATGCTTAATATTTGATAAACTGACTTGTGCTTGCATTTGCAGTACTGGATCATGGAGCACATCACCAGAGGGCACAGATTTGGTCGTCTGTGGGACGAGCTCCAGCCCCTTCCCCACCAGTGGGTCGAGCCTGACCACCGGGCTGCTGCTGGGGTATATAGCTATGAGTCCTACCAGTATTTACTGGACCTGGTAGAGCTCGAGGATGTAAGTTTCTTCTGCCATTAGACTTTAACTTTGCATGCCTGTGTTATTTTCTTTGCTTATAATTCTCTGTTTCTTTAACAGGTTCACTTACGCCCATTCACTCGGTACGATGGCTTCGACTGGGCTCCCTTGAACTCTGGCCGCGTTCTTAGGGATAAACAGGTGAAATTCTATTGTATGAAGAAGCCGGCCTACTACCTTCCCAGGCGTGTACGGCATCAATTCTTGAATGAATTTTGCATTCCTGCCCCTCCTCCTGCTGATATGGATCGCCCGGCTACAACTCGCTCGGTTGCTAGAAGCTGGCATGTAGCTGTCGTAGCTTCCCAGGACAGACATGTCCTTCGGGAAGTTAACTATACAGATTATCTAGCCTGGTACAGGCGTGTGGGGAAGCTGTACCTATTCGAGGAGGCAGTGCGGGATAGCCAGCGTAGGATGTGGTACGCATCTGACTGGGCTTAGGTACATGATTTCCATTTCTGCTGCATATTGCTATCATGTGAATTACAAAAGTTTGACATTCGTTATAATCCACAGGGCTTCGAAGAACAATTTGGCGCCTTTTATGCCAATATTCGTCGAAAGAGGGTAAGACTCTTACTTTGTAAACTACCATTTCTGCTGTATCTGACATATCTGTTATTTTGTAGGAACTGCACTGGCGCAACATCATCTGGGTATGTTTCTCTCTTCTACCCCTACTACCACTTTTATAACTTTTATTGTTAACATAAGATTTGATTTTGCAGCAAGACTTCCCTGCTCAAGAAGTGAATGTAGCCAACAGCAGGGATTTTACAATGGAGGCGTCTGAGGAGGACCGTTCAGATACCGTGGTTACCCAGGCGGTTCGCGATTCTGCTCCTCGTTCTCAGGCCACCGCAAGTGCTCAATGGTCACGCCGAATCACTTGACGAGGCGCCCAACTCCTGGCTGAGCATTTTCAAAAGGCGGCATCTGATGAGGAAGATTCCGATGAAGCGTAGCTTTTACTTATAGTTTTTTGGAAGCTCTGTAATAACATTGGCACATTGTAACCTCTTCAAAAATTTATAAAAAAAAAATTTTGATTCTGCGATGTGCCCCTCGGGGTTTTGTGTATACTGCATGTGGGTTTACTGTGCAGGTTTAAAAACAATTGGCGCCGAATTGGCGTGATCCCAACTTCAGGGGAGATGCTGTTGAAATTTTGCAGCTATTCCAGACGCCACCTAGGTGCGCCGCCTAGGTGCGCTCTTCAGATGTGCCGCAAGGGTGCGCTCTTTGAAAAACGACGAGTCTGATTTTCCTTTTCTGCTGAAACCCTTTTGTTCTTCTATATAAACTCGCATTCTGTGAGAAACACCGCCGTCTCTTCTGAAAAACAACAGCAGATTTCTATTTTTATTCTTTCTTCTAGATTTTTCTGAGCATTCGGCGAGTCTTCATTACAATGGTATGTACATATTCTCTTTGCCGTCTCTCTGTTGATTTATTCTTTGCTGCATATTGTGATGTTGTTCCTGTTCTATAGCATAATATTTTGGAGACTTCTCCTGATTTCTGTGTATGCTTTATATATATTCTGCCGGATTATAACGTTGGCCTCGCCTTTATGCCATGTTCTGTCTTTTTTACTGCCATATTTGGTTCTAATCTGTGCTTACAGAGTTATCCTACCATGGTGACCCCTAAGCACTGCTCTGATGCTCTGCGTGGCTGGATTGATGCCCTGACAGCTACTGACCGTGAACAACTACGGGACTGGGGCATTTCCTCCTCCCTTCAGAGTATAGCCAAGGTGGAGGTGAACTGGCATCTGCTGTGCGCCGTGGCTCGATTTTGGAAACCGGATTTGCAAGTTTTCCGATTTGGGCAGGTAGAGATGACTTTAACTTTGGAGGAAGTCAGACGGATCTGCGGCTTGTCACCATTCATGCCCCCTCCAGTCTTTACCTGTCATGGCAGCTATGTACATGTTGTGAGCCGACTCACGGGCGTGGCCAGAGATGTCCTAGTGCAGACCATGGTGCGCCTAGACTATTTTGATACAATCATAGGTGTCCGCTCTTCCATGGGTATCCTGTGGCTTTATTGCTTTGTGCTACGCTTCCTTGGGGAGCTGATCTTTAGTCACGGCTGGACAACTGTGGCTATCGAGGTGGCAGAAATAGCCTAGGCGATAGTTGTTCGCCAGATTGATTTGGCCCCTATCCTTCTTGCTGAAACCTTTGTAGGTTTGGATCGAGCATTGAAGCGCTCCCGCCATTTCCATGGGTGTGGTGCCCTGGTGCAGGTAAGCAAATCATTGACCTTTCATTATTCTGCTATGCAATTATTAACCATGATTCCATTTTTGCCAGGTTTGGTTCGCTACCCACATGGGAATGAAAATTCTGCGCCCTCGGCCTTCTACTTTCGAAGCCTATAGCCGTACTCACCATTCAAGGACGCTCCCAGGAGTCCCAGAGTTATGCAGCAGACTACATAATCTTGCAGAGGATACAGTAACATGGTGCATTATATCCTCTGTGTCCCGAACCTTTACAGCTTTCTTCAACGCTAGGGATATGCGGCTTGTGGTTCTTCCTGGGTTCTCAGGAGGCGTGGAGTATCATCCTGTCTGGGTCCTCCGTCAGTTCGACTTCTACCAGGATTCTATTATGCAAAGCCGCTGTCCTGAGCGGTACAAGAGATATGTTGTTGGCTCAAATGCAACTACTTCCGAGTTGGCCCGCAAGACACAAGCTGACGTCAAGTCTTCTGATCTTGCCATCACTGAGGGTTCCAGTTGCATGGTGGAATACGATGCCGAGATATGAGAGTCATGGCCTCTGAGCGAGCTCCCTCCTAGTGGTACTAGTTTCACTGGAGCTAGCAGTTCGAAAAGGCCCAGAATTGATTAGCAATATTTGTATCCATGATAAAAAATGTTGGCATTGATGTCATTTCTGCATTGCTTATACTTGTTCATGTAATCGGCATGCCCCTGGTTTCAAATCCTTCCACTTTAAAGAAGTGACTAACACACCCCTAGCCGAATGCTTATACGACTCATAAGGCAGCTGACATGCCCTTGGTCGGAATGCGAACAAAATGCCATGCAAAATAAATGCAAATATGCTTGATTAAAACTAGCATGCGCCCTAGCCAAGTGCTTATACGACTCATAAGGCAGCTGACATGCCCCTGGTCGAAATATGACCAAAATGCCTTGCAAACTAAATGCTGTGCAAGAGATGCAAATGCAAAGAAATGGATACAATGGTGCCCTCAGCGCCAAGGAAGCCTGTTTTGCCCCTGATAGGAGGTGACACTGTCCTCGACTCATGCGACACTAACCTAGGCACTTAGATTTATTTGTGGCTCTCCTTCAGATTCATGGGCCTCATGCCAAATTCTTGGGGTCCTATATCTACTTTTTTAAGGATTCATTTTCTTTTCTCCCTCATAGGCATGCTAACCGACCCTACTCCTGCTTGGAGGTAATAAACACTTATGCTGAGGGGGGTGGCTGCT
>JAMKQA010014361.1:0-26916 GCA_024699735.1 Posidonia australis
GGCACAGAACACAGAGAAGCAACCACTACCAACACACAACTGGATTTACCATTAATAAACCATACACAAATAATTACAAGAAATTCCATGGTTTAAAAATAAATGGAAAAATCCAGGCACAGATGTTACAGTATTAGACCACCAATTTAATACATCTAAATTATCTATTTCAATATCACTAAACATAAACTCACATTCTAAATAATTTTCTAATTCATTACTAGTTGTTGATTTTACATATTTTCCTTTTTTCTTATTTAATCTGCTCCAAAATGAATTATGACTACTATTACTGCTACTACTACTATTATGTGATCCTATAAAAGTAGATGTATATATACTAGAACTAATTTTACCATGATTATTAACATATTTTTCAAATAATGCATACAAGGTTTCCTTAATTTTATTATTATATTCATTTATTTTTTCATTTTGATTCATATTACTAAAAATATCATCTATACCATGCAATTAACTAATATATACTTAGGATCTATGATTAATGCTAAGCCTGCACATATTGGACTTTCATTCCAATAATTATTATATTTTCCTTCCATCATTTGAATAATATATTCAAAATTTACAAATTCTCTATATTGTTGAAAGTGTTTGTAGTATTAAATAAATTAACTAAAACTAGAAAACTAGTAGGATAATATTGACCAGATAATTGATTAGTTGTAATATAAAAAGGTTCTAAAAATGTATGAATTAGGCTAGCATTAAGTTAATCTTCTTCATTTATTAAATAATTAGATCTTGAATTATGATATGTTGTAATGACATTACTATAAGTTAAACATGAAGTGAACATATAATATATTGAACATTTAATTTAAATTTTTTCGCATTTAAACCTTGTTCTGCACAGAAATATCTAAATTCTTGAAATCTTTTGCCTAATGTTTGAATAAATAATATAACTGCTCTTATATTTTCTATATAAGGCTTAATGCAATTTATACATTCTTGTACAATTAAATTTAAAATGTGACAACAACACCTACAATGAGATAAATCAGCATTTAATACAGGTTTTAAATTTCTTTGTAATATTCCTACTACAACATTATTATTGGAAGCATTATCAAAAGATATTGTATTAATTTTATTATATATTTTAAATTATTTAGTAATATCTTCTATAGTATTTGCTATTGCTTTTCCAGTGTGTAGATGATCAAAAAGTCTAAAAACAATTAATCATTTTTGCAAATCCCATTCTACGTCTATCCAATGTGTAGTTAAATATAAATAAGAAAATTTATTCAGACCTGTTCAAACATCATAATTTAATGATATTTTACATAATAAACTATAAAACATTTCTATTAAAATATCTTTATATGTTTTAAATGTTTTATAAATTATATTTTTAGTAGTATTTCTAGAATGACCTTTAAATTGTGGATTTAATTAAATTTATACATAACTTTCAAATCTTTTATTTTCAGAAAAATTAAAAGGTTGTTCATATTGTATTATAAATTTTGTTACACCATATTTTGCTTCTTCTGCATTATAATTCCAATTAACTATTCTACTTGAACCAACATGCAATTTAGATTGCCTTAAGTCTGTATTATCATCTTTTTTATAGGCATTTATATATTTTGTTAAATACCTAGTAATATGACCTACACCCCCACCCCTAGGACAAGTATATCCTGAACCACAATAATTACAATAACATTTATTTTCATCTGTGGAATCTAGGATTATAAGTTTCCAAACCCATGAGCTTTATTTCCTAGGTTTTTTAGTTCCTGTAGAATGTGTTTGTGGAATTGTTGTGGTTTGAGATTGTCCTGACTCTTGGGTCAGGTTATAATCAAGGTCAAGGATATAATTGTGATCATGCCCACCTAGGAGATTTGACGTGGAGTCGCACCAAGGGGAGGAGGCCACAGCCATGCCAGAAGGCGAAGGCGTAAGATAGGATAAAATGAAAAATCGGAGTCGCCACCAAGTCTTTTAAGGGAAAGACGAGGAAAACCACAAACAAACCACAAAAAAGATGAATGCATATGATGCAAATGAAAAGGCCAGATGTCTACAAACCAGTGGACGGATAAGGATTCCTGTTACGTACGGGGAAGATATTAGGCACCCTTGTGTGCTCGAGAAACTCAGTCTTTCTAGTTCAATTCGCTAGCTAAAGGTTGCATGAATGCTTGCTGAGCCTCGATTGTGCTCTAATCAAGCGAATATGGGTGCCTAGTCATGATTAGATGGATGTGCAAGATGTATGTAAAAATTGCGAAGAAACCCACACGAGATGACGAAATAACGAAACACGAAACGACAAAGAAAATCACATGAAATGACGATGTTTTTGGTGAGAGTGGCTCAAGAAATCATATCAACATCAAGAGAATCAAAAATTCGAGCGACCCAAATCATCAGAATCATAGAAAACGTCACGGAAATCAAAATGGAAAAATTGCAAAGAAGCTTGCACAAAATAGGCAAATGGTGACATATGAAGAAAATCACATGAAATGACGATGTTTTTGAAAAGAATGGTTTGTGGAACCATACCGACCTCAAGAGAATAAAAAATAGGATCAACCCAAACCATCAGAAATAGGAAAAAGATCATGAAAATCAACAAGGGGAAAATAATCCGCAATTTGGCCAATGTGGGCCTTTAGGTCAATTAATGTATGCCCATGGGCAATGAAACCTAGATCAAATCATAGAAATCCAAAAATGCGGAATAAAGGGAATCAAATTGAATGTCAAGTGAAGGAATCCAAAAACGAAATGAGGAAAAATCCACGAAAAATTATATAGAATGCAGGCTTACTCAAAAAGAATGGAATGATGTGCAAGTGCGATGAAAAACTATGTAAAATGCATGAAATGTACCTAAATGTGTAGAAAATGCTGAGGAATGATTTATGCAGAGATTATGCATGACTTAGTGCACAAATAACATGCATGTGCATGAATTGATGGCATGGGGGGCAATTGGGTAATTTCTATGGCCAAATGTAATAAATGTGTGTTTGTGCATGATGCAAGGTCTAATGTATGCAACATGTTGGGAAAATGTTATTTACAAGAAAACTGATGGAAACAAGACTTTAAATACAAGAAAATGATGTAAACACGGGAAATGACAAGTTCAGGGACCAAAGTGCAAAATTCATGGAAAAAGGGGAAATCTTGATTAAAGTATATTTAGTGACTTTTATCTTATTGTTCAGTTCATGAATTAATGGAAAATGTGGCATTAAAGTGTGAGATGTGTGCAGATTGTATCTTAGTAATTTCCTGAGAGTTTAGGGTCTAATATGCAAAATTTACATAAAGTGTGCAAATGTGAAGTCAAAGATCATTTTACATTGCAAGCATAATTTTTAAATGAAAACTATATTCAAGTGCAAAATTACTAATACTCATGTGATCGAAAAGTGAAAAATGTCAAAAATGTGTGTTAAAACAATTAAAATCCTAAATAATGAATTTAAAATTAAACTAAGGGCATGGATGCTACTTTCCTACACTCAATGTCTGTATTGTATAAATTCAGGGGTTTACGTGCAAAATTCCAGGGCTTAAATGTGATGAAAATTAATTTTTTTTGATGTTTAGTGTGATTATAAAGTCTCTTTAGGTTCTGAATGCAAATTTCACAAAGAAAGTTTATTTTAAAAGGCTTTAGGGGTATCATGCAAATTTTTAGGACTTAATTGCAAGAAAAACATGATTTTAGGGACTTAAGTGTAAGAAAACAAACATTTACAGGACTGCGAACAGAATTAAAATTAAACAAGATAAAACATGCAATAATTACAGTAAAACAATGAAACACAATTTCAATTGAAAAATACAAGGGCCAAAGGGCAAAATCCTAGGATCTAATTGCAATGTTTTAAAAACTACGGAAATTTAAATAAAAAGCCCTAAAATCTATCAACCACCACTGGCGATCTCCGAATCATCGGCAGCAACGGCCTGCGAGGTCCATTTGAGCTCTCTCGATGGCTGATCGGTGATTTGAGGGGCGGAGAAACTAGAGGAGGAGATGGGGGAGAGATCCAACGGGACCGATCAGGCTCTCGACGGCCGGAACGTGCCGTCGATCCCCCTGTCGGCGTTCTTCTCCGGCGACGGGGCTACAACGGCGGTGCTTCTAGAGGCTGTGGCTCGACGCAACGAGGATTGGAGAAGCTCCAGGGTGGCACGGCGAGGCTCTGGGGAGTCACGGGCAAGCCTGGAACGGCCTGGGGTGCTCTCCCCGTCGCGGGCTCCAGCAAGACAGCCTGTCGACGTCGGGGAAGGTGTTGCAGAGGTGGAGGCAGTTGAGCGACGAGTTGGGAATCTTCAGCGGACTGCGGGGGAGCTTCCAAAAGCATCAGTCTAGATGGAGTGCGGTCAGAGCGCTCTGCATACTCAGTGGACTTCACGACGGTAGTCGGCGGTTGCAAGGGCGACGACGATGTTTCCCTTGGCCACGGAAAATTGTTTTTTTTGCTAGATTTTTGTTTGGATTTGGGTTTCAGATTTATTTTTTTAATGGATTTTATTAAGTTTTACTTGATTAGGATTTTAATTAGGGTTTTCACTTAATTAATTTGGATTTTTAATGGTTTAAATGGATTTTATTTGATTTTGATTTTAATTAGGGTTTTCACTTGATTAATTTGGATTTTAAATGGTTTAAATGGATTTTATTTGATTTTGGTTTTAATTGGGCTTTTCACTTAATTAATTTGGATTTTAAATGGTTTAAATGGATTTTATTTGATTTTGGTTTTAATTAAATGTTTTATCTTGATTAATTTGAATTTTCAATATTTAAGTGGACCTTATTTGGTTTTGATTTGGTTTAAAAGTTTTTACTTGATTAGCTTGGGTTTTTTGATGATTTAAGTGGATCTTACTGGGTTTTGGTTTTGATTAGATGTTTTGGCTTAATTACTTTGAGTTTTGATGTCTTAAGTGTGTTTTATTTTAGTTTGGATTTTTAATTATGGGTTTTGCTTAGATTAGGTTAGAGTGGGCTTGAGTGGGTTTGTGGAGGTTTAAGTGGAGTTAGGGTTTAGGTTTGGCAAGGGTTTAGGTTTGGCAAGGGTTTAGGTGTAGGTCGCAACCAAAGCATCTTTCTAGAGGAGTCTGCTGCCAATTGATTGCAAAATTGGGGTGTCACTGATGCCCCTCCCTGAGCGAAGTCAAGGCAATCGAGACCGTTGCTCAGAGTTGCCAAGACACCCCACATGAGTCTATGGGAGAGTGCTACTTGTTGTAGGACTGTGAACCACTTATTCGATGAATGCACCGAAAGTCACGACTCGTGACTCATGCATGATGCTGATGCAAGGGTTGACCCTGATGCCGGGTGACGCATGATGCGTAAGATGCAAATGATGCATGAAGACGATGCTGATGACGAGTGGGTAGCCCATCTGCCTACGGAGGGGAGCACGAGGGATTTCTCGACTCATGCCAAGGGATGCCCAGACAAGACTATCGGGCTTGTCGCACGACAGGGGGAACTTGGTGGATCGACAAACCTTTCGACCTGAAAGGAAGCATGGCAAGATATTAGACTTGCCAATCAAGGGTAGACCAATGACGGATGTCAACCAGATAGTTTGGGATATCTGCCCTGCTCTGGACAATGTTATGGTTGTCAACCAGATAGTTTGGGGTATCAACCCACTTCTAACAATGTGACGGTTATCAACTAGATAGTTTAGGAGATCAACCCACACCAGACAATGTGACGGTTGTCAATCGGATAGTTTGGGATATCACCCCACTCCGAACAATGTGACGGTTGTCAATCGGATAGTTTGGGGTATCAACTCGAGCAATTGGGCGATTTAACAAAGAGGTGGCACCAAGATCCGTTCGTTTGGAGCGAATCTAGGATGGGATTATCTAGACCTCACCCGGCCTAGAAGAGGATAGAAATGAAACTTGTTCGACTTAAGCAAGTCTAAACAAAATAGATTGGATTCCATCCTACCTGGTACATAAGCCCATGACGACTTCATTTGTCTAGGCCTGGGCAAGCAAACAAAATTCTCGACTATTAGCCGAGTAGCCCCCAGCGTCAAGTCGACAAGTAGAAAAAGGTAGTAGTTTGAACTAGTTGAGCACGTGTTGTTGCAACGGCGACTTCATATCAATCACAAGCATTCAAACAAACCGGCAAAAGTTTTCCAATGTACTTATTGTTGCAATCGAATACAATGAAGTGATTACACTGTTTCAACATGCGATGAATCAAGAGGCATAACACCAATAATAGGAGTCTGTGTCATCTCTGGATCTCTTAGAGCCCCCTAGCTTTGGGAAACAACGTGTAACACTCGTAAAATTCATTTATGTAATTATTTACATTTTAATGAATTTATTCCTGGACGGGTGTTACTATTTCGAGACTTGTTGTGTGGATTTGTGATTTTGGCCTTGGGCCTCGTGGGCTGGCTTCTGTTTGTGTGTCCCTGTGCGTGGTTGGCACTGTGCATTGTGGCACTGTGCTTGTGGGCCCTGGTGTGGGTCTGCGTGGGGCTTCGTTGTGGGCCGGCTGGTGGTTAAGTGTTTGGTACAGGGAGTCATTGGCTCGTGCCTTGGAGTTGATTGTTGGGCTGTGTGCGGCGAGGCTGGAGGGTGGCCGGAGACTGGTTGGTGCATGCGTGCTGGGGGTTGGTGGGCAAGTGCGCAGCGACTTCCTCTCCCGTATATATAATGCGTGCATGGGGCGCGTCGTCTCCGACGCACCGGAGCTAGACATGGAAATCGGGCCTGGCCGGCCCTGGGCCACCTGGCCCAGCCCCGGTCCAGCACAGCCCGAGCTCGACAATCCCAGCAATGGGCCGAGCCAAGCCAAGCCCGCTGTAGGCCGTGCTGGGCCTAGGGGTCAGGCCTGCTAAGGCCCATTTAGTAGTCCCAATTTGGCCAGTGAAGCAGCCTAGGCCGGGCCTGGCCGTGCCAGCCTGTAAAATTAAAAAAAAAAAAAAACGGGCCGGGCTCATAGAAATCCGGGCTAGAAGCCTGGCCCTTTTAAAAAATATATACATACATAACACAAGGTCGGGTTGGAAGCCCGACCCTTTAAAAAAAAAAACACAGGGTCGGGCTGGAAGCCCGGCCCTTTTTCAAAAAATATATATATAACACAAGGCCGGGCTTTAAGAAGAAAAACACAAGGCCAGATTGGAAGCCCGGCCCTTTAAAAAAAAAAACACAAGGCTGAGCTGGAAGCGTAGCCTGACCCTTTAAAAAAAAAAGGCAACGATCCAAAATCAGTGGATTTACTAACGATTCTGGCGTCAACTGTGACGTCGGAATCTACATTTTCTGTAGGAAAAAGAGTATTAAATGATAAAAGATGTAGATTATCAGAGAAGTCTGTAGAAGTCTCTGTCTGCTTAAAAGATTGGTACGATGCGGTTGACCGTCTTTAATGATTGAGCTTGAATTCTGAATCAGAAGAAGACGATGATGCGACATCAACTTCAACAGGCAAAACAGACTCCATAATAGAATAAATATTGATGTAAAATTGTAAAAAAAATGATGTAAATATCTTTTGTATTTTTTTATGTAAAAAAAAATGATGTTTTTAAAATATTTTTTTATTAATAAAAAAATAATTTTAAAAATAAAATTTGGGCCAAATGGACCGACCTGACCTGGCCCAGCAGCCTGGCCCACCGACTGGCCATGTGCCGTGTTGGGCCCATGACCTCCCAAAGGAGTCCCGGCCAGGACCAGCCTAAGGGCCTGCCCAGCCCAGTCCAGGCCCGATCGGGCCTCTTGTTTGATGGATCGGGTCGGGCTGGGTCGACCCGGTTTCCACCTCTAACCAGAGCCCCAACCCAGCTAAGCCTTCTCCCTTTCCTTCCTTTCCACCTCTCTTCCCCCCTCCACTCCTTCTCCATCTTCTTCTTCACTCCTCCTTCCCGTCTGCTGGTGGGTGCGGGTGATAGAGTGAGAGCCTGAGAGTGGGAGACGAGAGGCGGTGGCGTATGGTGGCTTGTGGCGGTGTGGGAGGATCCGAGGCGACGTCCTTGAGGTCGTGGATTGGCAGTGGACGTGCGGGGTCGCCGAAGTTTGTCGGAGTCGATCAGAGGGTCGTCGGAGCTCGTTTCGGGTACGTAGCCCGAATTTATTATGTAGAAATCATGTGAAATAGTAGAAATGCCTAGGATGCATGTAATTTAGGCTAAATTTAATGTTTTAGAATTTTTGGGAATTTATTGTGGTTTTTATGGGTATTTATGTCAGTGGTTGAGATTTAGGTCATTTTGACACTTATGCCTTTGTGATTTTGTATCTTGATGCGTGGTGAATGGATTTCAGTTTTGTTTGTTGGGTTTTGGAGTAGATTCGAGTGTCTACCGTATATGTTTTATTCGATATTTTTGGTGATTGTTTGAAGGGTCCAATTGGAGCTCCCACCTCAGGCGATTTTTGGGTGCCCTGTTGCAGGTCGTCTGAATTTTGATAGAGAATTGGGGGCATGGGCCGATTGTGTGGCCCACATGCGCGGTTTGGCAGTGGTTTTGGCCCTTGGTCTACGCTTTGTTGGCGTTCAGACAAAAGTGTCAGGGGCACTGGCCAGATGCGCGCTCCACATGTGTGGGTTTGCTAGGGTATTTTTGGGGTTTTTCATGGATTTTTGGAAAAATATATTTTAATGTAGTGGTTTTCTGGATTGGTCTGTATTGTTCCTGTAAGATGGGATTGTGGATAGTCAATGGTGGTCTCATGAGACACCTGATGTGCCATTCTGTCGAGATTTTTAAAGAGTTTCCAAAGAAATAAAATGGTTTTGGAAAGTGGATTTCAAAGAGATAGTTGGCCTGTTTTGGAAAATGGTTTTCTGGGTTTTCTGTGTGTGGGCCGAGACAGTGTGGGACTGTGCCTTTGGGACCAAGGAATGTGACGACATTCTCGGATGGTCGGGCGCGACACCCTTGTTAAGGTCAGGGGTCGAGATACCTGAGGCTGAGGGACGTCGGGTCCTAGTGGTGTGAGACTCCTTGACTGTCATCTCGAGGCTAGGGTTGTGGTCCGTGGGTTGAGGTGTCTTGTGGCATGACGGGGAGGTATGATACTCCTGTTGTCGCTGTGAGCACTGAGGCTCGGGTGTCGTCAGTTGTGGTGGTATGACACTCCCTCCTGAGCACCATGTGTGGAGGACGCTGTGAGGAGGCGTACCTTGTAGTGGCCAGTTCGGGTGGGACACGTGCCTTGTAGTTGGTACCGTCCAAAGAGATTGGACAGCCTTCCCAGGGAGGGGTTGGCTTTTGAGGGTTCTCCAGAGAGGGAGAATCGCGGGACGGTGAACACTCTTGCACAGGGTGGCCATCACCGTGGCAGTGCTGAACGTTGTAGTCGCTCCTTGGCGGACTGCGTATGGCCAGAGTTTGGTTGCCTGGCGTTGGGCTTCCCGACTCACTGTGTGTGGTTTTGGCCATTGAGGGCCTTTGCTTGTGGTTGTGGACTAGTAGAGCCCCGGTTGTGGTTTTGGCCGGTGTGCGGCTAGTTTGTGAAGTGTTAAGGAAATGATTTGCGAAATGAATTTAAACGAAAGTCAATTAAGGTTTTGTTTCCCACCGTTTTTCCTTGGAGTGCGTACTGGGTGACTTTCATCACTCATGTGTTTTTCCTCGTGTTTTTGATTTGCTGGTGCAGGTATGCAGAGGTTTAGCGTAGTGTATATAGTGTGGAGTCTCGTAGTCGCACACACAGGTTTTTGGTAGTTAGATATGTTCTGTTCGGCATTAATTTTTTTGTAATTTAATTTGTTTTAAATTATTGAAGAAAATGTGGGGCGTTACAGTTTGGTATCAGAGCTCTAGGTTCACTAGGTTGCACTACACCTAGGGTGTTCAGTCTAGGGACTCCATAGGTTTGCATGCATGGTAGAGTTTGCACCTGATTTTTGGCCATGCTTTTCTTGTTGTTGTTTTGTCTGTGATGCAAGTACTTTGCCTTTCTTCAGCTGGATGCCTCCTCGTGATCATAAGGGTAAGCCCCTGTCGAGGAGACCGAGCCCTTAGAAGATGTAGGCGGATGGAAGGCGGTTTGTACGGAATTGAGGAGTTTGGCACACGAGATCTCTCATGCGTTCAGCAAGAGTAGTGCTAGTGAGCCGTCAGGTGACCCGTGGTTGAACCAGTTCACGAAGCTTCGTCCGCCATCTTTCAAGGGTAAGGTCAGTGCTAAGGAGAGCGAGGCTTGGTTGGATAAGGTGGTGAAGATGCTAGAGAGCATGGCGTTCCCGATGGAGCATTGGGTGCGGTTTGCGACTTATCTGTTGGATGGTGAGTCAGATAAGTGGTGGATGTCTGTGAGGCAGTTGAAGTTGCCAGACTCAGTCACTATTTGCATCCAGTGGAAGGATTTCACGGTGGCCTTCTATGACAAGTATTTCCCACTCATGTGAATGAGCTGCTTCGTCGAGATTTTTAGAGTCTGGAGCAAGGCACAATGTCAGTGCTCGAGTATGAGACCGAGTTCGCTTGGCTGGAACGTTTTGCACCTGCCTATGAGTCTGAGAAGGAGCGAGCGCAGAGGTTTCTGGACGGCTTGAACCCAGGACATGGTTGGGATGGCTTACCGCTTCGAGGTGGAGTATCAGAAGTTTCTGGAGAGTCGCCTTAAAGGGAAGGGTAAGTCTTCTTTTACCTCCCGGTACTCTTTCTCCGGTCCTCCAAGTGCTAGTAGTTCTGGTAGCCCTATGAAAAAGTGGAAGGCGAGGTCTAGTGTTTCCTCTGTAGACCGGCAGTGTTTTGCTAGGAGTAGCGGAGCTGGCCTCAATCAGTTAGGGTCAAGTACTCCTAGTGGGAACCAGTGCTTCAATTGTGGTCAAGTGGGCCACATCGTTGCATATTATCTCAAACCTAGGCGAACCTCAGCTCCACTGGTGTGCTATAATTGTAGGAAGGCAGGACATGTTCAGAGATCTTGTCTAGAGCGGCCTAAGAGGGCAGGAAGCGTGCCATAGTAGCCGACTAGGGGATGGGTGTTCACTATTGCAGCTCCAGGCGCTGGGTCTTCGGGAGATGTTGAGAGTAAGGATGATTAGTTGGTTCTGTAACCCTCTGAGATTTGTTGTAATCTCCTTGTAATCTAGACATTTGTTTGATTGTATGGATGCGTAGTGCTGTTTGTTTGGCCATCAAGTTCTTTTATTGTGGCTGGCCAAGTGGCCAAAGTGTTGTTTGACTCAGGGAGTTCTTTCTCCTTCATCTCTGAGTCTCAGCGTGGTGACATCGCTAGGGGAGCACAGTTTGTCATGGAGGTATTTGCGGTCTGTCGACTTAACACTGAATGACAGAGAGATCGACGCCAGCTTGATCGTGATGGACATGCAGGAGTACGATGTGATACTTGGCATGGAATGGTTGGCGTAGTAGTCTGCTTTGATCGACTGTGCTCGAAGGAGAGTTTATTTTGGGTCTCCTATGGATGGGTCTTTCTTTGTGCAAGGTGGGTGTTAGGGTGAGCCTGTGCTTGTCATCTCAGCTATGAAAGCTTATAAGTCTTTGGTCGGGGGTTGCGTGGGGTATCTAGCTAGTATAGTTACCTCCACTTCTCTTGAGTTGGGTGTTCATAACATCACTGTGGTGTGTGAATATCCCGATGTTTTCTTGGATGATTTGCCTAGTATGCCACCTCACAGGGAAGTAGAGTTCTCGATCGATTTGATTCCCGGTTCTGGTGCTGTGTCGAAGCCTCCTTATGGCATAGCGCTAGCAGAGTTGCGAGAGCTCATGACTTAGTTGCAGGAGTTGTTGGACAAGGGGTTTATCAGGCCAAGTGTGTCTCCATGGGGAACTCCTGTCTTGTTTGTCCACGAGAAAGATGGTTAGCTTTGACTGTGTATAGACTATCGGATGTTGAACTAGATCATGATGAAGAATAAGTATCCCTTGCCCCACAGTGATGACCTGTTCGACCAGTTGCAGTCTGCATCCATGTTTTCGAAGATTAATCTGAGGTCAGGGTATCACCTATTGAGGATACAAGACTCAGATATTTTGAAGATTTCTTTTCGGACGCGGTACATGATTACGAGTTCATGGTCATGCCTTTCGGCTTGACCAATGCACCGGCTGCGTTTATGGATCTGATGAATAGGATTTTCAGCCCTTTTGTGGACCAGTTCGTTGTGGTTTTTGTTCATGACGTGCTGGTCTACTCCCCGGATGTTGAGACTCACGCCTTGCACTTGAGGACGGTTTTGGATACTCTGAGGCGACATTAGCTGTACACCAAATTCTCCAAGTGTGAGTTCTGACTGAGGGAAGTCATGTTCCTTGGCCATTTGATCTTTGGAGATGGCATCACAGTGGATCCTACCAAGGTCGAGGTGGTGAGCAGTTGGGAGTGACCCAGGATTGTGACAGAGATCAGGAGTTTTTTGGGTCTGGTGGGCTATTATCGGAGGTTTATTAGAGATTTCTCCTCCACAGTCGCACCTTTGACAAAGTTGACCAGAAAGGAAGTTCGTTTTTGTTGGGGCCAGAAGTGTGAGGTGAGTTTCCAAGAGTTGAAGTCTCGTTTGGTTTCTACCCGTATGTTGACTCTGCCTTCTAGAAGTGGCGACTGTGTATAGTGATGCCAGTGGTGTTAGGTTAGGGTGTGTTCTGATGCAGCATGGCAATGCTATCGCGTATGCTTTGTGCCAGCTGAAGGATCATGAGAAGAATTACCCGACCCACGATTTGGAGATGGTTCTCGTAGTGTTTGCTTTTAAGCTCTGGCGACACTATCTCTATGGGGAGCTATTTGAGGTTTTCATTGATCATCGGAGCTTGAAGTATATCTTTATGCAGAGGGACCTCAATCTAAGGCAGCGTCGTTGAGTGGAGTATATGAAGGACTATGATTTGAGCTTGTCCTACCATCCCGGTAAGGCCAACATGGTTGAAGTTGCCCTTAGTCGGCATACACACGTGATGGCAAGCCTAATGGTCAAGGAGTGGACCATGTTGAAGGATCTGGTGAGCTGCAGGCCGAAACGGCAAGCTCGGGGAATGGTTGGTGCCTAGGTGGCCAACCTATTCGTTCGCCCTAAGCTGTTAGAGTTTATTGTCGCCTGTCAGCAGCTGGATCCGTTTGTTTTGGCTGTGTGGAGAGCCTCATTTCTCTGTTGGGGCATATGGAGAGCTGAGGTACGATATGCGTCTATATGTACCCCAGCATGAGGAGGCCAGGCAGAGGTTGTTGGATGAAGTGCATCAGTTTAGGTACACTATTCATCCTTGGAGTACGAAGATGTACAGAGACTTGAAGCAGAATTTTTAGTGGCATGGCATGAAGAGAGATGTTGCTGATCATGTGGTGAGGTGTACCACCTGCTAGTTGGTCAAGGCATGGCACCAGAGACCTGAAGGGACCTTACAGCCGTTGGATATTCCCGTGTGAAAGTGGGAGCATATCTCGATGGACTTCGTGATTGGTTTGCCGCTGACTTAGAGGAAGAACGACACTGTGTGGGTGATCGTGGATCGGCTACCAAGTTTGCTCACTTCGTGGCCATTCGGGTGAAGCTTTCGATGCACCACCTGGCGTAGTTGTATGTATCCGAGGTGGTGACGTTGCATGGTGTTCCGGTGTCCATCGTGTCAGATAGATACACGAGGTTCACCTCAAGGTTTTGGAGAACTCTGTAGGAGGCCTTTGGCACTGTGCTCAACTATAGTACAACATTTTATCATCAATCAGATGGTCAGACAAAGAGGACTATCCAGACACTAAAGGATATGCTCAGAGCATGTGCCTTAGACTTTCAAGGGAGCTAGGAGGACCATTTGCCATTGATTGAGTTCGCCTACAACAATAGTTATCACTCGAGCATCAGGATGACTTCCTCCCCCGCGTATATAATATGTGCATAGGGCGAGTCTTCTCCGACGCACCGGAGCAACAGCCCAGCTATGCCTTCTCCCTTCCCTTCCTTTCCTCTTCTCTTCCCCCCTCCACTCCTTCTCCATCTTCTTCTTCACTCCTCCTTCCCGTCTGCTGGTGGGTGCAGGTGACAAAGAGAGAGCCTGAGAGTGGGAGACGAGAGGTGGTGGCTCATGGCGGCATGGGAGGCTCCGGGGCGACGTCCCTGAGGTCGTGGGGTGGCAGTGGACGTGCGGGGTTGCCAAAGTTTGTCGGAGTCGGTCAGAGGGTCGTCAAAGCTCGTTTCGGGTACGTAGCCCCAATTTATTGTGTAGAAATCATGTGAAATGGTAGAAATGCCTAGGATGCATGTAATCTAGGCTAAATTTAATGTTTTAGAATTTTTGGGAATTTATTCTGGTTTTTATGGGTATTTATGTCAGTGGTTGAGATTTGGGTCATTTTGACACTTATGCCTTTGCGATTTTGTATCTTGATGCATGGTGAATGGATTTTAGTTTTGTTTGTTGGGTTTTAGAGTAGACTCGAGGGTATACCATATATGTTTTATTCGATATTTTTGGTGATTGTTTGGGGGGTCCGATTGGAGTTCCCACCTCAGGCCATTTTTGGATGCCCTGCTGCAGGTCGTCTGAATTCTGACAGAGAACTGGGGGCATGGGCCAATTGCGTGGGCCACATGTGCGGGTTTGGTAGTGGTTCTGGACCTTGGTCTAGGCTCTGTTGGCATTTAGACAAAAGTGTCAGGGGCGTTGGCCAGACGCACGCTCCACATGCGCGAGTTTGCCAAGGCATTTTTGGGGTTTTTCTTGGATTTTTGGAAAAATATATTTTAATGCAGTGGTTTTTTGGATTGGTCTGTATTGTTCCTGTAAGATGGGATTGTGGACCATCAGTGGTGGTCTCTTGGAACACCTGATGTGCCATTCTGTCGAGATTTTTAAAGAGTTTCCTAAGAAATAAAATGGTTTTGGAAAGTGGATTTCAAAGAGATAGTTGGCCTATTTTGGAAAATGGTTTTCCGGGTTTTCTGTGTATGGGCGGGGACAGTGTGGGACTGTGCTGTTGGAACCAAAGAATGTGACGATATTCTCGAGTGGTCGAACACGATACTATGGTTGAGGTCGGGGGCCAAGATACCTAAGGTTGAGGGACGTCGGGTCTTGAGGTTGACTATCATCTCGAAGCTAGGGTCGTGGTCCGCAGGTTGAGGTGTCTTGTGGCACGACGGGGAGGTATGATACTCCTACTGTTGCTGTGAGCACTGAGGCTCGGGTGTCGTCCGGTGTGGAGGTATGACACTCCCTCCTGAGCACTGTGTGTGGAGGATGCCGTAAGGAGGCGTACTCTATGGTGGCTAGTGCGGATGGGACACGTGCCCTATAGCTGGTAGCATTTTAAGAGACAGGACAGCCTTCCTGGGGAGGGATTGTCTTTTGAGGATTCTCCAAAGAGGGAGAATCACGGGACGGTGAACTCTCCTGCATAGGGTGGCCGTCACCGTGGTAGTGCAGAACACTATGGTCGCTCCTCGACAGATTACGTATGGTCAGAGTTTGGTTGCCTGGTGCTGGGTTTCCGACTTACTGTGTGTGATTTTGTCTATTGAGGGCCTTTGCTTGTGGTTTTGGGCTAGTAGAGCCCCGATTGTGGTTTTGACCGGTGTGGGCCTAGTTTGTGAAGTTTTGAGAAAATGGTTTGCGAAATGAATTTAAAAGAAAATCAATTAAGGTTTTGTTTCCCGTTGTTTTTCCTTTGGGTGTGTATTAGGTGACTTTTGTCACTCATGCATTTTTCCTTGTGTTTTTGGTTTATTGGTGCAGGTATGCAGAGGTCTAACATAGTGCATATAGTCTGGAGTCTCCTAGCCGCACACATAGGTTCTTGGTAGTTAGATATGTTCTGTTTGGCTTTAATTTTCTTGTAATTTAATTTGTTTTAAATTATTGTGGAAAATTTGGGGCGCTACACAATGTATGGCTCGGAGCAGCTCCACTGATCGGCTAGGTTTCTTCAACTACGTGTTCATAATCAGCTGAACAATCCTTCCCTTCTATAACTATGAGATTGTTCGATCGAATGGAGTCATTAAGCAGGCGTGATAGTTCCTTAGTCATAGCCTAAGAGCTCAGAAGGTACTCTTGGAACCAAGTTGGCATTGGTATTTGAGCAAATAAATTTTGTTGGTAGCCGAACTATCACATCACACGAATTGGGTGAGATTCAACACCACCTGTCAACCCTGGGAGGATGATAAGCTACATGTCGGTAGTATTGAAGAAAGTTTCAAAGTCATTAGTGGCCTAAGGTATGATGCGCTAGGTCACCTTGTCTTCTTTCAAACTCTCCAGTCACACATACTCCTTGCGAACTGAGGTGAGTGTGCAAGCTTGACCACTTTAGCAATAAGATTCAAAGACTGACCATTGATGGTGTAAGACCTCTACACACAGATGAGCGGCCAACCACACCTGTACAAAAGCTTTAAAGCCGTAGAAATGTCGGCATCGTAGCAATGACCGGTCTAGGGCTTGGTAAGTCTCTGCCTGGATAACTGGGGCTAGGTCTATCTGACGAGTTATCACCATCAAAGTAATCTTTGCAACCACGACGTTCACGACTGTCCGACCATGGCTACACACCAGCTCACCTAAAAAGCAGACGACAAAACCTTTCAGCCACAGTTCATCGCTCATAGAGGTGCGCATCTGGGCTACCTTGTCAAGGTAGGTCAGTTGTAGCATGGGAGATTGTCCATTAGTACAGATAAGTTGAGGACCACAATCGCCAGTCGACAGGCCAGTCAATACACTCAACACTGAAGAATATCCGTCACGCCGCATAAACACAATGGGCCCAAGAAACTTGGGCAGACAACACACCTGACTGACCTCCTCCAAAGTAGGAGTCAATTTAATTCTTCTGAAGTGGAATACGTGGATTGTAGGCTTCCAGAACCGAGCAATTACACACAAAAAGTAATTGGAGACCACCACATTTGTAATGTCTAAGAATTTTGAGGAGATGTCCCAAGCCCGCAGCTTTTCGCGATCACTGTCTATTAACTTCCCAATCCATGTTTGGAGAACATTTGAGCAATGCCTCGGTACAACCATCGTAGGGAAACCCATGCTCAATAGGGGAGCTGCGGCTTCTCTTGATTCAAGTCTGCAGAACATTCTCAAAATATTCAAAATGACAAATAACTTTGTTCCATACAACAATATTTTACAGTCTAATGCAGACAAAAAAGTCATAAACTGCTGTGAAATGCTGGGTAATAAGTCAATGGCCACTCCAAAACCATGCGAAAGAGATTGCCAGATAAGGTTAACGTACTCGCTACCTGAGTAGGCAAGGTTACTTGCCTAGTGATGAGTTAATAGACTCGTCGCCAGATAGTTAGGGTTATCAACCTTACGATGAGTTGACAGACTCATCGCCAGATAGTTAGAGTTATTAGCCCTGTGATGAGTTGACAGACTCATCGCCGGATAGTTAAGGTTATCAGCTCATGGGATGAGGGTTGGTCCTCGGATGTAAGAAACCAACAGCTCAGACCTCCTCGGGACTTAGAGAAGTCGCGAGGAAAAGGGATGAATGCTGTTCCTAGGATTCAAGGAAACAATGTCTTGGATCTCCACTGGCCTTCAAGGAGTTACAAAACAAAGGATAGAGGCTAGTCTTAGGACTGAAGGAACCAGCAACTCAAATCTCCACCTGACTTAGAGGAGTCACGAGGCAAAAAAAACAGAAAAAGGCTGTTTCTAGGTTTCGAGGAAACAACGCCTCGAATCTCCACTGGACTTAGAGGAGTCACGAGACAAAGGATAGAATGCTGGTCCTTGGATACAAGGAACCAGCGACTCGGATCTCCTCCTGACTTAGAAGAGTCATGAGGAAAAGGATAAAGGCTGGTCCTAGAACTCAAGGAACCAGTGACTCAGATCTTCTTCGAACTTAGAGGAGTCACGAGGGAAAAGGATAATGGCTGGCCTAGGATTTAAGGAATTAGCGACTCGAATCTCCTCTGGACTTAGAGGAATCACGAGACAAAAGGATAAAGATTGTTTCTAGGACTCAAGGAACCAACAGCTCAGATCTCCTCTGAACTTAGAGGAGATGCGAGGGAAAAGGATAAGGGCTGGCCTAGGATTTGAGGAACCAACGACTTGGATCTCCTCTGGACTTACATGAGTCACGAGACAAAAGGATGAAGGTTGTTCCTAGGATTCAAGGAAACAGCGGCTTGGATCTCTTCCAAACTTAGAGGAGTCGCGAGGGAAAATGATAAAGGCTGTTCCTAGGATTCAAGGAAACAACATCTCGAATCTCCACTGGACTTAGAGGAGTCGTGAGGAAAAAGAATAAAGGCTATTCCTAGGATTCAACGAAACAACGTCTCAAATCTCCACTGGACTTAGAGGAGTCACGAGACAATAGGATAAAGGTTGATCCTAAGACTCAAGGAATCAGTGGCTCAGATCTCCTCCGAACTTAGAGGAGTCACTAGGACAAGGATAAAGGTTGGTCCTAGGACTCAAGGAACGAGCGACTCAGATCTCCTCCTGACTCAGAGGAGTCATGAGGAAAAGGATAAAGGCTGGTCCTAGGACTCAAGGAACCAGTGACTTGGATCTCCTTCGGACTTAAAGGAGTTACGAGGGAAATGGATAAGGGTTGGCCTAGGATTCAAGGAACCAGCGACTTGGACCTCCTCCGGACTTACATGAGCCACGAGATAAAAGGATGATGGTTTTTCCTAGGATTCAAGGAAACAGTGGCTTGGATCTCTTCCGAACTTAGAGGAGTCGCGAGGGAAAAGGATAAAGGTTGTTCCTAGGATTCAAAGAAATAGTATCTCGGATCTCCACCAGACTTAGAGGAGCCGCGAGGAAAAAGAATAAAGGCTATTCCTAGGATTCAAGGAAATAGTGTCTCGAATCTCCACCAGACTTAGAGGAGTCACGAGACAACAGGATAAAGGTTGGTCCTAAGACTTAAGGAATCAGCGGCTCAGATCTCCTTCGGACTTAAAGGAGTCACGAGAAAAAGGATAAGGGTTGGCCTAGGATTCAAGGAACCAGCGGCTTAGATCTCCTCTAGACTTAGAGGAGTCATGAGGGAAAAGGATAAAGGCTGGTCCTAGGACTCAAGGAACCAACGACTCGGATCTCCTCCGAACTTAGAGGAGTCACGAGACAAAAGGATAAAGGCTAAAGGTTGGTCCTAGGATTCAAGGAACCAGCGACTCAGATCTCCTCCAGATTTAGAGAAGTCACGAGGGAAAAGGATAAAGACTATCTGCAACTTGCTTGCTAGCTAGGAGGTTTGTCTTGTTAGCAACTTATCTGCTTCGTTATGTCACTACTCTGGCCAGTCACTTGACGCTATCGATGCCAAAGGAAGATGATGGTTGATTCGGGTAAACCGTTGCTCAGATTCTACACCGATACGTGGTGCTTGGCTAGATAAGGGTTTCACAAGGGCATTTTTTTCTCCTTGAATAAGGTGGACTTGCTGGATGATTTTTAACAACTCTCCAGGCTCACTATTGTGTTACCGATTGACTTCTGGGGAGTTCATATTTGGCACTGGCTTTTAGACTGTGTTCTTGTTTGTTGACTAGGGGAGTATTGATATTCTAACTTTGCTCTGATCTTAGAGGAATATGGCTGCTGTTATCCTCGTTTTTGGGATCGAGCTATGGAACAGACAACATATTCTGTACGAAGATACTGTCTCAAAAAGGGGCAGCCAAGAGGGTAGTTGACATGCTCCTAGTTGATGTGAAAGATTATTACCCTAAAAGCAGCTGACATAACCCTGGTGTATGGTATCCTCTGCCAGATTGTTAGCAAAGAGCAGCTGACATGCCCTTAGTTTAAGACCCAGTGAGACCTCGCAAAGTGGACAAACGATAATGCATGCAGGAATGATAGTGTCATGTTATATCACTTTCAGGATTTGAAATGCTAATCATGCCTGCTATGAGAAGAGGAGAAGACATCGATTCATGAGACACTACCCGAACTTCTAGTCTATGGGTGGCTCTCCAAAATGGATGATTTGGTAGGTTAGGCTCTGTGCTAAAACTCTTAGGGACTTAAACCTACTTTTTTGACTATTGGCTCCTTTCTTTTCTCCCGTTTAGGCTTGTAGGCTCACTCTAACCCTTGCTTGGGGGTAATGGGCATTTGGATTTGGATGGGGCTGTTGTAATTATGTGCGAGGGGTGGCTAGTCCCTTTGGTCATGTGGATTCTTTGGATGCTTGCTTCGACTCCTCCCTAAGGTAAGTGATAGGGGTAGAGTTGGCCTACTAGCCTCTCTCTTTTAGGGCTAGCTTTTGTCTACGACTTCTGTCTCCTTATTTCTTTTGTGCCCTTGTGGATATGTTTATTTTTCTTTTGGCTCACACTTATGCTCGCTCCTAACATTTTATCTCCCTCTGGAGGTGTTAGTCCCAATGGGAGTTTGGACATTTTGCCTAACCATGGTCGGGTGGTGGCTCCCTTGCTTGCTAGAGTGTCTAGGTAGTATCAACTGAATAGGTATAGACCTTTTTTAGGCAAGCTAGCTATTCCAATTTTCTTCATCGGGATATGATGTTGATGCGTTTATGCATAGATGCATGCAATTATTGATATGTTTCAATTGCTGATGTGCACAAAAGCAAAAAAAGCAAATGTTGTGGATTAGATGTGCATGGATTGCCTTTTTATTTTAGAAATATGTATGCATGATGGAGTGGTGGATGATGCATGATGTGCGAAAGGATACTTTGCAAGGTTAGGATACATGCCTTCTGCTCATTGGTAGTATTTCTTTAGATAACATGCATTGATTGGCTCGGATAGCTCGATGTTATCCATGTCCTCGAGGATTGCTGCGCCTCCCGAATAGACTTGCTTGATGATAGAGGGATCATGCCAGTTAGGTCAGAATTTGCCTCATCCATCAAAGTGATATATGGCCCATAAAACTAGATCTCCTGGTGCGAAGTTTCTAGGTTGGACTCTTTTCTGATATGATCTCGCCATTCTTCCTTGGTTGCAGTGGGCATTGTGCATGGCTTGCAGTCTACGCTCGTCAATCAAATTCAGCTAGATACTTCTATCCTCAACCCATTCTGCTTCTTCTAGTTCAACCCCTCTCAAGATTCTGAGTGATGGGACTTTTACTTCAAATGGTAGGACCATTTCCATGGCGTACACCGGTGAGTAAGGTGTCGCTTTTGTTGATGTCTGGACCAAAGTTCTATAAGCCCATAACGCATAGGGAAACTTTTCATGCCAATCGTTGGGCGTCTTGGCACTCTACTTTAGGATCTTGATGAGGTTCTTGTTTGCTAACTCCACAGTGTCGTTCAACTGTGGGCGGTATAGGGAAGATCTATGATGTTTGATCTTGAGGCTCTGCAGATAATCTTCCAACCTATAAGCTATGAAATTCTTGCCATTGTCTGAGATATTGGAGTGTGGCACCCCGTACCAGGCTATGATGTTGTTCTTGATGATCTTTTCTGTGGCTATGGCTATGATAGTCTTGTAAGAGGCCGCTTCCACCCATTTGGTAAAGTAATCTATGGCCACCAGGATGTAGTTGTGGCCATTGGATGATGCCAGATGGATGGCTCTGATAACGTCTATTCCCCAAGTAGAAAAAACCACAGAGAAGACATGTTGTGTAGATGCTGAGGGGGAGCATGTATGAAATTCCTGTGAATCTAGAAGTAGTGGCACTTGCGCACGAATCGACAACAATTTTCTTCCATGGTTGACCAAAAGTAGCCCTGTAACATGATCTTCTTGGCTAATAGTATTCCATTCATGTGAGGGTCACATGTCCCGACGTGGATTTAAAGCATCAAGGTATCAGCCTCCTTCTTGTCGACACATCGCAAAAGCATCTGGTTATATGATCTTCTGTACAAATGCCCTCCGACCAACATGTATCTTGATGCCAGGCATGCCATGGTCTTCTTATCTATTGCCGATGTGCTGGTTGGGAGATCGCTTGATTCTAGGAAGGTCATAATGTCTTGATACTATGGAAGCTCTGCTGACGGGTCCACTTCTTCTATGCTCAGGCAATGGACAGGCGACTCTGCTCGAGTGACCGATACGTCGACTGTGCGCTCTTCAAGTATTGAGAACCAAGAGGCAAGGGTTGCCAGTGTATCTGCGTAGGAATTTTTGGCTCTACTAATGAAGGAAAAGTGTACTTCTTCGAACTCTTTGACGAGCTGTAGGAGATATTCATGACATGGCATGAGCTTTGGATATTTGGTTTTCCAGTCACCGTTGATCTGGGATATTACTAACATGGCATTCCCATGTACTTGCAACTTTCGTGCGCCATGTTTTAATGCGATTTACAGTCCCATGATGTATGCCTCGTACTTGGCTTCATTGTTGGTGCACTCGAAAGTGAGCTTTCTGGAAAAGGGGGTCATCTGTCCTTGTGGTGTCGACAATATTGCATCGATTCCTCTACCCCTCTTGTTAATTGCTTCATTAAAATATAGATGCCACCAGGACCTATCTTCTGGCTCCTCTGAATCTGAATCTCCCATGGCAAATAGGATATCTTCATTCGGGAATTGCTTTTGTGGAGGCTCGTACTCTGGCAGTGGTAAGTAGGCTAGGTGGTCCGCTACTGCTTGCCCTTTCATAGATTTTTGCGTGACAAATGTAATGTCGTATTGGGATAGCATCACCTACCATTTCACACATCACCCCACTAATGACGGCTTTTGGAACAAGTACTTCATGGGGTCATATCGGCATAGGAGAAGGACCAGATATGCCATCATATAGTGCCTGAGGCGTTGGGTGGCCCAGACAAAGGATTGGTAGATCTTCTCAATGGGACTGTACCTGGCTTCTCAATCGTTGAACTTCTTGCTTAGGTAGTAGATGGCTCTCTCCCTACGTCCCGTCTCATCGTGCTGCCCAAGGACTACGCTCATGGAGTGTTGAGTGGTGGAGAGATATAGCAATAGAGGTCGTCCAGGTGTGGGTGGAACTAGGACGGGAGGTTTTGTGAGGAGCTGCTTGATTTTGTTGAAGGCAGCTTGACATTCCTCATTCTAATGGACCTGCACATTCTTTCTTAATAGCTTGAAGATAGGCTCATAGATGGGGGTAAGCTGTGCATTGAACCGGTTGATATATTATAATTGGCCCATTAAGCTCCGAGCTTCCTTCTAAAATGTAGGGGGAGGCATATCATTGATGGCTCTTGCTTTACTATGGTCAACCTCAATTCCCTTTTGATTGATGATGTATCCCAGAAGCTTGCCAGAAGACACCCCAAATATGCATTTGTTGGGGTTAAGATAGAGTTTGTACTTTTTAAGGCGATCAAACTACTTTCTCAAATAGACTAGGTGTTCCTTAGGCTCTTTGGACTTGGCAATCATGTCGTCCACGTAGACCTCTACTTCCTGTGCATGAGGTAATGAAAAAGTGCGGTCATTGCCCTTTGATAAGTAGCGCCTACATTCTTGAGCCCAAATGGCATCACACGATAGCAGATTACTCTCTAGGGGGTGATGAAGGACGTTTTCTCCATATCCTCCTCGACCATTCTGATCTGGTTGTTCCCCGAGAAACCATCCATAAACGATAACATTTTGTGTCCGGTTGTATTGTCCACCAAGACGTCTATGTGAGGAAGTGGGAAATCGTCTTTGGGGCTCGCCTTGTTAAGGTCTCTGTAGTCGATGCACATATGGACCTTCCTGTCTTTCTTAGGCACTAGGAAAACATTTGCTAACCATTCTAGGTATAACACCACCTTGAGGAAGTTCACCTTGTACTGCTTCAAGATTTCCTCCATGAGTTTCACAATCCATTGGGCTCGCCATCTCTAGAGTTTTTGCGTGACTGGCCTCTCGTTTGGCTTTAGGGGTAATGTGTGTATCACCACTTCGACTTCTAGGCCGACCATATTGTCGTAGCTCCATGCGAAGACATCTGTGTATTCCTTCAGAAATGTTATGAAATCTGCCCTAGTCTGTGGTGACAGCTTAGCACTGATGAGTACCACATTGACATCCTCTGTTGTACCGATGTTGACCCGTTCAGTTTCTTCCTCGACATGCATATTTGGCTCCTTTGGATCATTGTTATGGGGCTGGAATTCGGGTGTCTCGCCATCTTCATTTATGTCGTCATCCTCTTCTTCATAAGTGACGAGCTCTGATAGGATTTCCTCTTTAAAGGTTGGATCAGTGACATCAAAGGAGAGGATGTGCTTTGATTTCTGCCCCTGATAGTTCTTCATTATAGTCACACTGACTTTGGTGTTCTTATATCTGCACTGTGTGACCTCTGACTCTTTGACCGTGGGGTCTGCTAACTAGCTGGGTTGCTTTATTTCCTCGTCTCATGATACTATTTTTTGATTTTTTAAGTTTTCTAATTTTTTTGTATTTTCTTGTTTTTTTATTTTTTTTGTATTTTCTGTAGTATGTACAAGTGGTGTTACTAATTGGCGGCTGTTATGTTGCTGACTGATAGGAATGATGCCGCTTGGCTTTCCTCTTGAGCATAACTCAGGGTCTTTTTTTTTGACCCTCACTTTGCTTAAGGTGAGGCTTTGGTTGTGTATACCATCTAGACCCACCTCACAGCTCCAAAGAGATTAACTCTAATGGTCTAGTGGGTTCTGGTTGTGACTCAGCTAGGACCATGATGGACGAGTGGTTCGGCTGCTGATGAATGGCTGTTGGCTCCGATTCTGACACTCTAGCCTTTCCTTTTCTCAACCCTTGGTACTCAGTTTCATCCTCGGCCCATACTGACAACTGCTCTTGGAACAATAGCTTTAAATCACTGACTTGATCATTCAACTGAATCGCCCTGCTAACTGTCTCGTCCTCTTCCAAGGTGCAATTAGGATACTAGATGGCACTCGACACTGCCACCGGCTTATTTGGACTGTGGACCTCTATCGACTTGATCTGAGACCACTGTAAGTGATGCCCAAGACTGGCTGATTGCACTGATTGTTCTGCTGATGCAACTGCTTGTAGGACTATCACTGCAGGGCTCGTTGTTGGGGCAGTGGCTGATGCTGTCAATTTGGCTGCAGGCGGTTGAGGCAGCGGCTGCCCAATTTGACATCGGCTCTTTTCTGCAGTGGCTTGGCTTTGATTGGGATCAAGTATCCCTGCACTGACAAAGTTAGTGAGGTCCGATGGAATAAAGATCTTCTTGTGTCTCCTAGCGCGCGAATATCCATCTTTGTGTGGCTACCAATTGTAGCCTAGTGCCTCAAACTCTCGCCTTTCCTCCACCTAGATGGGCTCAGAGATTCATTGGCCGTGTCGCCAGAGTGGTGTTCCTTTCTTGTGTCCCCATTTGCGTCACACGTTTTTGATCATCTGAAGGGGATTATCGCGAACGGTCAGGTAGCTGATATACTCGAGAGCTAGAATGTAATTAACTGGCTCGAAACAATTGGCCAGGAACATGACATGCGATGGCTTAGGGTCAAAATGAACGGTCTAGAGTGAGGCAGTAGAGACCGACTCGACCTTTTCTTTGTCAAAATCTTCCGCCATGACAACAACTACGTCGTTGCCCAACAGAACTTAACCATACGATGGAGGGTCGAGGGGATCACCTAATGCTTGTGCAACCAAGGACACCCAAGCAGGAGATTGAAAGAAGATTCCAGATCCACAATATAGAACTCAACATCGAAGACTATAGGCCCTATGGTGAGAGGAATAACCAGCATTCCTAGTGTGTCGTGATGCGTGTTATTGAAAGTTGTCATTCCCTTTGTAGTTGGTATGATATCCTCAGCTTTGAATCCGATTTGTTTGCTATACGCAAAGGACAGACATTTAGGCCCGTGCTGTTATCAACCAGGATGAGGGGAATTCGGAAGCTCTAATATTGCACTGTAATGAACAGGGGCTGGTTATGATTAACTCTTGTTGGAGGCAATTCCTCATTGGAGAAAGAAATGACATGAGACTCTGCGATCATGCCCACCATATTTTCAAGGGCGGATGATTCTATGGTGGGGGAGACGTGAGCAGCCTGAAAGACCTTGAGGAAGGCCTCTCGATGTTCAAAAGAAGTATGGATGAGATCCCAAATAGAGATGTCAGCCTTAACCTTCTTTAGTTAGGACGTGATGTCGATAGAGGACTGCTCCTACCTAGTAGAAGCGGTTGGGACTGAACAAGGGACCGTCTTGGAGGGTTGAGCAACTAGTTGGTGAGGGGAAAACATTGAACGATCAGGTTGGGCCACTGGCACAGGCAGCCTATACACCGTTCCTGACTTGGTGACCTTTGAACACATCTCTATGGCATAATCATAAGGTACATGATGAGTGTCCTTTGTCAGGTTGACGACTAAAGGGGTACGTGCTGCTAGTTCCAGCGGCACCGATACAGGGATGGCTGAGGGGTGGTCTGGCTGGATAGAATGCTGGACAAGATGAATAGGCATAGGTCAGGTGAGTAGGCAAATGGGCACCTTAGAGTGCATGGTCGATGGTGTGGTGATATGCTATGCCCTTGCGGTCAGCCGTATCATATGGACTGCTGACTCAGAACCGGCACGGATCAAACAATATAGATGGGTAGGGGAAGGCTCATCAACTGTATCGATCAAATCGGAGGGGTCTACCACAGATGTCATGGACCCAGAAGCAGAAAGGAAATTGATTCCTGAGACCCCAGCACTTGTTGAGTTGTCATGTGCAGGCATGGACTGGTTGACAATGTTGAGATAGGTAGGTGGTGCTTGTGCTCGTGGTGAGGGTGGTGGTGTTGGTGTAGTGTGTGCCTCTTGGGTGTCAATGACAATGACTTTGCGGTCAATCAGGTACTGAATGGCATTCCAAAGAGCCATGCAATATGCCATGCCATGCTTAAGTGCCTTATGCTAATAGGTGCATGATGTGTGGGGTGTGTCCTATGCTCAGGAATATCACTCTTTTATCCCGGGTCAATCGCATAATGCAAGGATATTGCATAAGTGTAATCAAAGTTACA
>JAMKQA010014362.1:0-24489 GCA_024699735.1 Posidonia australis
GCAAGTTATGTTCACAGATATGTATATTTGAATATTTGGTCTTTAAATGATTACTTGTCATATTTTCTAAAATGATTAATTAACAATTAATCACATTTCATTTTGTTATCATCAAAACATATTAATAGATTTTTCCAACACATGCCCCATTGACTGATGACATCTTGAGAGTGAACAACCATCTTGTGTTGTTAGCATTGTGAGCAATACTTTTTGTGTGGTTGGATTATGAGATGGGCTTGCACCTCCCAAGGTGGTGAGTCCATGCTAGAATTGACACCATAGTTGCTCCTCGGTGGACTGCTTGTGGTCAGTGTTGACTGCTTAGCATCGGGTAGTACGACACGTTGTGATGTTTGCTTGTAGTGTTTGCTTTTGGTTTTGCTAAGCCTTGGTTAAGGGAATTAGGCTCCAATTTAGAGGAGATTGTGGTGTTGCACCTATGTGGTGTTGGTGTTACACCTGTGTGGCATTGTATTTGGAGCAGTGGCTCCATGGCCTTGGTGTTGTTACTCTGGTTCAAAGGGGAACTGTGTTGTGCAAAGTAGAGACTTTGTGATTTGTGTTTTGTGATTACTGTGGATATACTATCTGCAATTTGAGTATTCAAGCACCACTAGTTGTCTAGTCTATGCAGAGAATGCGTGGAATCAACTTGTGTAGTTTTTAGACTTGACTTGGCGAGAGTGGCCTTTTCAAGTGTACATAAAGGTTTTCGAAAGAACATGTATGTGGTTTTGAAAAGAAAAATGAAAAAGAAAGGTTTTAAAGACATGATTTTCAAGGTTTTGCTGCTTGTTGGGCAATAGTGGTTTGCCATATTGTGATGTTGCAGTATCTAGGTAAGATGCCTGTGCTTTGTTGTGCTCAACAATGGTAGCCAAGCTATTTAGGTGGAATGTATGCTGGTTGACTATTTAGAGTGATTACTCTTATGTGCTTTGTTTTCCTGGTTTTCACAGATGCAGGATAGGAGTAAGATTGCTAATGCACATAGCGAGGAGTTATGTTGCCACACATTAGAAATTTAAGTGAACATTTACGTATTAGTTTTATTTCTTGTTAAATATACTTAGTTGTTTATACTTAGATTTGATTTAGAATTAGTGTAGTTGTAACTGAAATAAAAAGATAAAAAGAAAATGAAGATTGTAACTAGGTTGAGTGATAGTAACTTAGGGGTCGTTATAGGTCAAGCTAACTCTACCTGTGCCCTTGTTAGGTTGGGCCAAGTCTAGGCTCGTGTTGGTGGGCCGCCTAGCCTAATTTACACCTCTAGACCTGTGAAGTTAAGATTTGAGTCTAAAAAATACGACCCATAGACCTGTAAACCTGGACTTCATAGACTTATTTTTTTAGTAGGTAGGGTTTGAGTTTAAAAATATTAAGACATGTGGAACAAACATATATTGTAATAATTATATTTAACTATATAATATTACTTATTTGTTTTTTAACAAAACCTCTATTCCCCTTTTCCAACTATGTAATAATTATATTTACTATATAATAATACTTATTTATTGGATTATGATTGTTATTTAGTTAAAAAATTTATTTATTTATGGTTGTTAATTAGTTTTTCTCTAATAAAAGTACTTGTTATTAATTATTATAATAATTTGATTAGTATTTTGTAATGTATAATATTCATAGGTAATTTTATAAATTGTAGTAATCATTATAATCAATATGCATTTTTAATTAGATTTTTATATAAATATCATTTAATGTTCAGATTCATTAGACTTGTGAACCAAATTTAGATTCATTATCTTCGTAGATTTGGATAGGGACTAAGTCGAAATTTTAAATTGTAGGTCTAGATCTAGACTCAAACCTGTGAAAATAGATGACTCTAAGTGCAAGTATAGGTAGACTCGACCTAGACCTAACCTGTTGTCAGGCCTAAATGCACATGAATTAATTGAATGCCAATTCTACATCAATTTCTACATAAAGGTGTAAATATACATGAAATATATGACTCACTACAGTATATTTCCTCATTATATTGTATCATCCAAAAGTGAAGATGGCTTGTGTAGAATTTGGTGTAAAATTGTGGCTTTACAAAATTTTCTCTTACTCTTTTACTAGACGATGATCTGGTAAAGCTTAGATGACTAACTTTGACTCCACGCAAGTCTATATGCTTTGCGCTATGATGATATATCTGCCACCGATGTTGACGACGTGGCGAAATAGTGACCATAGACAGAAATATTGACAAGATGGACAGCTAGACCCTTACACAATTGCATTTTCGGAATCCAAGGTCGGCAGCAAGATCACCTTTCGCCGAAGAAGTCTGACGAAGACCTATATCCTTTCCCGTGTGCAGTTGTGCATCTTTAAATTATTTTCCATGTTACCACGTTATTCTCAATCTAATACTTGAAACTATGTTACTGTTGCTTCTTTTTACGCAATAGGATTTCTCAGTGCACATGCAACTGATAAGACCCAATAAAAAAAGGAATCGTCAACAAGAAAACATGCCATAAAACCCATCGTATCCTCATGTAATGGAATCCACATCTGCATTCTAGAAACGACGGTTTTCACAACCACACCAATATTAGACCTTCATATTTGCTAATAGGTTCTCCATTACGTTGTTCAACCTTGAGTTGTTGAGATAATAAGGTAAAACTAATGATGCTAATATTTAAATTAAAATCCAAATGATGATGGTTAGTGTCGAAATTTGTAACATTTACGTTCCTTCTATTGGTAGGAACATTGAAGGTAAATATCAGGTTCTTCAAGGACATTGAGACAATAACTAGAATAAAAGAGATATTCGGGGCAGAAGCCATCCTGCCGCAATTCTATGTCATCGTTATCATCTTGTCCAGATGCCGTTATTTCAAATTGCAACTCGTGTACTTGCCGACAGAGGAACACAACAACTCTGTGGGCCAGAAACCATATTTTCATATGCTGGTGGTATTCCAAGGGAGCATCCATCTTGTGGGCCTCGATGTCTTTCGATATGTCCAGGCTCGATAACGGCCTGACTTTGCCAACTGATGAACTGTGTTTACAGCACGGAAAGGGAGAGGGGCAAACTCTTGTTTCCTAAAAAGAAAAAAAAAAAAAAACTGTTGTTTTCTTCATCTTTCATAGACAAGGGTACTGGATAAATAAATATTAATATAACAAAAAGAGAAGCGTAACATGTTTGTCTTCCGATATGTTGGGTGCTCAAAATTAAAGTACCATGTCAGAAATTAAAAATTAAAATTTCATCTTTAATCAATTTTTTTTTTTGCAGAGGCTATTTTTTGTTGAACCTCATGCGCTAGTGTTTGAACAAGTTTTTTTTTTTTTTTTGTTATTGGTTTTAATTTTTTTTTTTTTTTAATATTCCAGAATTCGAATCTAGGATGCGTGGCGAATTTTTACCATCTCCCAACCACTATGACAATGAGACATTGTCTAGTGTTTGAACAAATTTTACAAGAAAGGAAACTATTCATATCAATGCATGAGATATAAGATGGGTGTTTATTATCTAAAAATGGCACTAAAATATTGGAAAATTTAAATAATGGGATATTGACAACATAAACATCAGAAATGGTATAATATGTACTTTTTCTATAAACATGGAGAAAAGATCAAAGTGTGCTTGGTTATTCCTGGAAGTTAGTTGAAAATAACTCGAAAGGATACATGTTTACCACTGTTAAAACATCCAACATTGATTAAAGCAACAAAATCCTCTTCATGCAATCCAATGGTTTTGGTCTCTAGAAAGCAGACCCACCAAGAAGGATACGGTTTAACCGTTTAAGATACCTTAAGGAGAGAGTAGCATCAATAGTATACTTGACAAAGAAGTGAAAGAAGGTCGATCAATTTGTAGTAGAGAGCTGATCAAAAGTCAATGCAAGTGATGTCTCCCTAATCAAAGTCGACATGCATGTAACCTCATCACAATGACTTAAAGAATACCCCGAGTTAAAAGATCATTAGTTAGTGAATTTATAAAAAAGCTAGGGAGAGAGGCTAAACTAGAACTAACACAGAAGGGCAAATAAACCCTAAATATAAAGTGAAAGATGGAAGATACAAAAGCCTAAGGGGATGGATGGAACTAGATAGAACATCAAACCTTACCTTTTAGTGTAAAATAAGGAAATATGAGAAACAAGGCCCGAGAGGCTAGGAGAGGAGAGGATGAAGCAAAAGTAAACAAAAGGTGGACGACTTGCTGCTAGAGTATGTAGCACTAAGTTGAAGTCTAGTTGGGAGGGGATCGGGAAGCTTTAGCTATAAACACCTTCATCCCAAGTGTTAACACTTAACAAGTAAATAATTTGATGAAGGGAATGGTGATCATAAGCTAAGAATTGAAAGATGGTAATTTTTGAATCCTTCTACATGATAATGCCTTGTAATCTTCCCAAGGAGTAAGGATTCTCTGCCATTTTCTCTAGTGTCGTAGAAGCACAGACAACAAGTTACTACCATGGCTTGATCTATGTCTTTCTTTCAAATAACTTATTGTATTTATTTAAATCCCTTGATCAGCAAAGGTCAATTGTATGCAATTTTGAGATTGAATTGTTGGACCCAAAGGGAGCATTTGGCTTTGTAACTGGGTAACTTTTAGGCTCTAGATTCTAGTTGAAGTAGAAAATATACCAGAAGCTATCCCAAACGAACCATTAAGCCACCACTTTTGGGAGAAACTACGCACTTTTAAATTCTAGAAATGAACATGTATCTAGAAGTTGGATTTTCTTTGCTTCTAGTAGAAGTTGGGATTTATCTCAACAAAATTTCCAAACTATCCTACGTCTTTTATTATTATTGCTCACCTTGTCTTCAAGTGGATATACACTCTCTCTATTAGCCATCCTCTCTCCCTCTCTGATCTGTGCTTCCTCCTTCGATGTACCCCACACCTCTCCTCCTCCACGCCACCTTTCAGAACAGTCACGACAAGCTCCCCACCAATGTAAACTACCATGGCAAACTCCAGCCTCGTGCATGACGGCAATTGGAACTGAGATTGTCCATCGACAACAACTCCTCCTCTGCCACCTTGTCCCCATCCCTGATCACGACCTTGGTCATCTCAGGATGTATCTGAATCACCTATACCCTCACATCCTCCTTGACATCGTTCGCCGCGATGACGAATATGAACCGGTTGTCGTCCTCTTGGACGACGACATCCACGTTGAAATTGAACGGGAGTTCGAGCACCTTACTAAAGATGTATAGCAGCAAAAGTGAGGGACAAACTAGGACACAAAACCATTAGAGATGGCCTGGTTAATTTCGTATTTTTAGTAGGACACAAAAATACCAAACATTAGAAGCCACAGGTGGATGCTATTTTACCAAACAAGATTCAACCATTTACCGCAAAAGTTAGCTTCTATATCCATACTCAAAAGCTAGCTTTTGGCTTCTATGTCAAAATTTAGCTTCTACTAGTTGCAATTCCTAATGCACCCAAAGTTTTAATTTTTAACTTAATGGGCTAACTTAATTGTATGAACATATTAAGTAAAGTAGTGCTTGAGAGATATTGTAACATAATTATGAAATATACTATATAAATTTATTCCATTTCTAGGATTTCATTGTAACAATTATACAAGAAACTCTATCAGTCTTTGTTGCATACAAGAGACTCCCTCTGTAGAAGCAAAGATGGTTGTTGTGGGGATTGAACAAGCACTTTCATATCAAGAACAAAGGTATGGCAATGACGTGTAAGTCCCATAAGGTCTATTAAGTGGTATCCCATGCTTTTGTTGATTGCATCAATATTATTTTATCGGTTTGGGATTCGGTGATGATTTTGTTCAATGGTATTATTTTGTACATGTGTGAGGTGATTTTTTTATCATGGTTGCGTACAACAATGAAATCATCGAAGAATAGGGTTAGATAGCCATTAGATCCGATAACAATGTCGTGCTTGCATCAATGAGCATAGGGATTTACAACGATGCCAACTCAGGTGAGAGGCGAAGGCCCCATAGTGGCATCTGGCATTGATCGTGGTAGGTCATGTGGTGTTGTCGAGGGTTGATCGCAGCAGGTTGTGCAACACTACAAGTGCTGTAGGTAGTAGTGTAGTGACATCACAGGAGCTCCTCACAGTCTATCGTGGTGCCAGGGACATTGTTGGCATACCCTTATGGGCATGAAATCCATTATCGATAGCGTTGTTGGTGCACCCTTGTGGGTGTGAAATCCAATAAGGTTTCTACCCTTGTCAAGTAAACGGATCCAAAAATCCATTTACCCAACCCGATTATTTAAGATAATATTGAATATTAAATAAAAATTGCATGTTCACCCTTGTATTTTTCATCTATGACTTATACATTTTTTGTAATTAACGTAAATCCATACAATTTACATTTTACGTTTGAGCCCTAAAAGTATATGATTTTGCATATCAGTGTTTATTTATTTAAAAATCTAGTTTAATTAAAATAAACTACTGTTATTTATTTTAATTACTTTTCAATCCTTAATCTTGTCCTTTGATGATCATATATCTTTTCAAAGAATGTTTTAAGATTATTAAGGGTGAAATTTTGGGATTTAGTAATCTGAAATATTATCTTGTCCATGTAATTTTTACTAATTTTTTTGTTGAAAGATTAATTATTATGATTCAAATTACATTTAGTCACAGATTGGATCTTTGTGTGACAATTTTAAGTTTTGTTCTCTATGCTATTAAGGAACATATTTTTGTTGATTTTAACATGTTATAAATTAATTTAATATGACTAAAGTAATTTGCAAAAAAAAAGAAGTTAATTTGGTATGACTAAAGTAATTTGCACAAAATTAGTCCAATTTTATTAATAAATTATCGAACACTATATAATGAACTTTTAATTTGAATGACTTAGATTCTTACTAACGTGACACCAAGTATGAAGAGTTGATTGTTTTAATTACATTAAATTTAGTTAAAAGTTTCTTGAAAATTTTAAATCTAAGAAGGATGGTATTTTAAATTACATTTAGATAAATTAAAATAACAGACTTCAACCATTATGGACTATTATGCTTATTGCTAAATGGGTGAAATATTTTTTGTTTGTATACTTAATATGTAGCATCTATGTATCCAACAACATCATGTGTCATAGACATGTATGCAAATAAAATTAATTTCATGATACTTAACTACTGACATATTATTTTATGTGCCAACGTAGAGTTATAACGATACTATTGTTAACTTTTAAACATCTATATTTTCTTTTGATCACATGTTTATATAAAATTTTCTTATATGACTGATTATTTTGCAGCTTTTAACACAAATCCAGTTCAAGTATCATTGTTGAATGGTACAAATTTCCTAGAGTGGAAGGAAGCCTTACTATTTCATTTGGGCTTGATAGACTTAGACCTTTGCTTTTGAGTGTTTGTTGTGTGTATAACACTTACAAAAGAAAGCAGTGTGGATGTAAAGGTTCAATATGAAAAATGAAAAAGATCCAACAGATTGTGTAATATCTGGGCTCGATTATCCAATTAATGTAAACCATGGATTTAATGTATTATTTTTCTCTTTCTTTCTATGGTTGGATTGATTGTTTTACCCTGGTTGTGTGGTTTTTAGGGTTGTACCTCGATATGTGGGACCTAGATTTGACATTGGTCAAGAAGGGCATAGTGCCCCCACTCACGAGTCTTTTCTTCCCCACCTTTCTTCTTCCTTCTTCCCTACTCACCCGTGCCTCGATAGGGGACTCGTGCTCGCCTCGTGCCCTCCGTCGTCAGGATGGTGGGGCTGGTGGTCAATGGGATTCATGGAGGAAGGGGACATAAAGAGGAGGGGAAGGGAAGGGAGTGTAGGCATTGGCGTTAACAGTGGGGGAGTTGAGCTGATAAAGAAAGAGAGGGAGAAGACAGGGTGCCTGTGTGCCGAAAGAGGTCATATGGGTGGCGGTGGTGTGCGTCGGGTCTTGTCGGAGGATTGGGAGGCCAAAGGATGCCGTGAGGAGAGGAGAAGCTTCTCGGAGTTGCTTGGGCTTGCTAGAAAAGTTATGCAACCTCATCTCTCTGTCCCTCTCTATTTTAGGATAAAATGCATGGAAATGGTGAATAATGCATCAAAAATCATGTAAAAATGATAGAAATGTTTGAAATGGAATGTATGTCATGAATGTGTAGAGATCCTATGGTTAGGATGAAATTCCATGGATTTATGTGAGTGTTTGGTATGCTTGCTACAGTGTTTGTGAAACGGGCTTTATGCCTTTGTGATTTTATTGTAGAAAGCATGCTTAATAGATTTGAATGGTTTTTGTTCTAAATGGTAGAGGACATAGAGCTCTACATTTGGTGGTTTTAGTGTGTATTGTTGTTGGTAAGAAATGGGTCTGTTGGAGGTCCCAATTCCAATGATCATTGGTTAGGGCTTAGGAGATATTTTTTGGAAACAGGCATTTTGGTATGTTGATTTGGATTTAACATACCATTTTGCTATCAGTATTTGAGCAAAGCCCTGAGTTCGGTAGCTCGAAATGCTCTGGTCTTCTATTGCAAAGGATTTTGGTCGACTGAATGTTTCGGTCGACCGAAGTAGGGTTTTTCAAATGACAGAAATCCTAGTTCCGATCGACTGTTCTGGGCATTTGATGCTTGATTCGGTTTGTTGATCCGATTAGGTCTACCGAACCAGACCCCTGGCCCATATGCTTAAATGTGTTTGTTAATGTTAATTTCATGGATTTAAATGATGGATTAGCATGTGTTAATGATGTTTCCCATGTTGAAGGCATGGAGTAATATAGAATTCAATTGAATGAAATTGAATAATGGTTTTATGTGATTTTGGGCATGAGACCCATTAAGAGTTAAAATGCTTTAATAGTGTTTTAAGCATGTATTAATGATAGTGAACCCATGTGAATGACATGAGGTAAATAAGGAAATGTTTCCAAGATTAATGGGGTTTTTATGAGAAAGACCCTAATGTTTATGAAAGTGAATTATGTATTGTTCTAGATCCATGTGGTGATAAGATAATACTGGTAGGGGTTGTGTACCCCGATGAGACCGGTTAGTCCATGCGTGGTTGCGAGGTTCTGGATCCATGACGTTTGCGTGGTTGTCGAAGTGTGGAGGCAGTTGAAAGAGACTAAATTACTCCTACTTGAGACTGTGTTGACTAGACCTGGGAATGAGAGTATTGCGTGTCGAGACACTTTTAGGGAGGCAGGAAAGGTGTATCTCTATGCATGTTAAATAAATGAGAGTGAAGCTTGTTGGCCAAGGCGATTGTCCTCCCATATGGGGAAGGGTACCGTAGTAGTGCAGGTTGGTGCCTTACCTTCTACTTATGGCCTGGTCTCCTCTAATCAAGGTGACACTAGTGATTGTGATTGATATGTGTGTTATGGTTTTGGTCTAGAAATGGTTTGTGTTTGGCTTATGGTTTTAGTCAGCTTCTAGCCAAGATGACTTATGGTTTTGAGCCAATTACCAGCCAAGTGTGGATTTACTGTTTTGGGCCATGTGTGGCTTTACTACTTTGGGTTGGGTTTGGTCGAGAAAGTGGTTTTTGGAGATGCAAAAAAGCTTTTAAAATGCATTGATTCATGAAAGAGAAATGTTTGAAAAAGGCATGGTCTTGGGAAAGAGATTCCCAAGGATTTCTGACTTTTGGAACGAATTCTATGTTTCTATGAACCGATTTTGAGTAATTACCGAGGAATTTAGTTTTGGCTTTGTTTAGTTGAGATAAAGAGTTTTCTCGAGGATTTTGGTGGTTTTGCTGTGGTTTTTCACGTGCTCATGTATTGGGTGACTTCAATGTCACTCACGCGTATTTTGTTGTTTGTATTTTTGTCTTTTTAGGTGGATAGCTGTTGGAGTGCAACCCAAGTTTTGGTGCTCGAGTTTCCAGAGCCACTAGCCTCACGTCGTTCTTGGGTAGTTGTTTGACTATTCCTAGTTATTTTAATCATTTAATTATTGTAATTGGGTTGTGATGCTATTCAGGTAGCATACCTGGGTTCAAGGCGTTACAGAGTGGTATCAAAGCCTTAGTTCACTAAGGTGCACCGACTTGGTTAGTGTTTGACATAGTGGCTCAATGGGACTGCGTAAGTGGAATAGCTGCACCTAACTTTTTTTGTTCTTTGTTTGTGTTGTGATGGTAGGTGGATGTCTTGTCGAGGCCGTGGATGTGGCAAGGCCCCAGTGCCTGACTCAAAGGTGGAGGAGGGCAGTGTCTGAAGGGGCATGCGATAGGAGTTTGGCGAGATGATGTGGGGTTTTGGCTAGTCTTTTGGCAGCAACAACAAGGACAAGGCGAAAGGAAACCCATGGATCAAATTGTTTCTCCAGTTGGGCGTGTCGACTTTGGATGGGCACGATACATCGAAGGAATGTGAGGCTTGGTTCAAGGGGGTGGAAACGATCCTAAAAGGGATCCAATGTCCAGCCGAAAAATGGGTCAGAATCGGTGCTTTTCAGCTTAAGGGTGCTGCAGATTAGTAGTGGAGGACTACATACTTCACCAAGTTCCCAAATGTAGACCTGTTGATGATCTCATGGATGGACTTCTGAGAGGTGTTCTATGAGAGATTTTTCCCTGAGCATGAGAGGGACAAGTTAGACAGAGACTTCCGGAATCTAAAGTAGGGACAAGCAATCACCAAGGTGCACTGCAATACTACAGTGAAGCCACCCTATGCAGAGGCGATCACTATCTCGCGATTCTCCTACCTGGAGAACCCTCACAAAGCCAATCCCTCTTTGGGAAGGCAGTTCTGTCTCTCAGGACGCTACCAGTTACAGGATACGTGTCCCACTCGTACTGGCCACCATAGGATATGCCTCCTTATGCTGTCCTCCACATGGCGCTCAGGAGGGAGTGTCATGCCTCCAAACTTGACAACATTGGAGCCTCAGTGCTCACAGCAACAGTAGGAGTATCATACCTCCCTGTCATGCCACAAGACACCTCAACCTGCAGACCACAACCCTAGCCTCGAGACGACAGTTAGGGAGTCTCATACCTCTAAGACCCGACGACCCTTAGCCTTAGGTATCTTCGCCCCCGACCTCAACTAGGGAGACATGCCCGACCACCCGAGAATGTCGTTACATTCCCTGGTTTCGACGACAAGATCCCATGGTTTCTCCGCCCACACACAAAAACTGAGAAACCATTTTTCAAAATGGGCCAATTCATCTCTTTTGGAAACCATTTTCAAAACCCTTTTATATCTTTGGAAACTCTTTCAAAATTTTGACAAAATGGCACATCAAGTGTCCCACGAGACCACCACTAATGGCCTACAATCCCATCTCAAATGGGCAAACAAACCAATCCAGAAAGCCACCACATTCAAATGCATTTTTACCAGAAAACCAGGAAATACTTCAAAAATGCCCTACCAGACACGTGCATGTGGACCACGTGTCTGACTTGTGCCCTAGGTATTTTCGTCTGAATGCAAATTGAGCTTTAACCAGGGGTCAGAATCGCTAGCAGAACCATGCATATGGTCTGCACAATTAGCCCGTGCCCCTAGTTTTCTGTCAGAATTCTGACTACCTGCAGTAGGGGACACAAATTTTGCCCAAAGTGGGAACCAAGGGTGGACCCACCAAAAAACCACCAGAAATTCCAAATAAAATATGTGGTAGACCCTCGAATCTACTTCAAATTCTAACAACCAAAACCAAAATCCATTCATCACACAACAAGATATAAATTCGCAAGCACAGAGGGGTCAAAAGGACCCAAACCACAACAACCACCATAAATACCCATAAATACCACAATAAATTCCCAAAAATTCCGAAACATTAAATTTAGCCTAGATTACATGCATCCTAGGCAATTCTACCATTTTCCAAGATTTCTACCCATTAGATTGGAGGTATGTACCTAAAACGACCTTCGATGACCCAACTCTCAATCTAGCTAGCCTCCAACCACAACCGATGACCACGACCTCCACGGAAGCCTCCTTGACCTCTAGAACTCTAGACACGCAGTTGTCCAGTCACCACGGAGCCTCCACCTCCCTCACTCTCTCTCACTCTCTCACTGATGCACGAAACAGAGGGGGGGATGAACGGGTGAGGTGAATGGGGAAAAGACGGGGGTGGGGCAAGGAGTGGGGTGAGGAGAAAGGGAAGGAGAGATGGGGGAGGAAGGGCGTGCACCTAAGGAGGAGGAGAAGAAAGAAGAAGAAGAAGACAGACGGCGAGTGACGAAGGAGCACGGCGCAAGTAGGCTTATAAAACCATGCACACGTAGTAGCCGGATGCGTGTGCACCTACACGTTCCATCCATCGGCACCCCGCATGAGCTCACTGGCCTCACCCACTAGCTCCAAGCACATGGTAGCCACCGGTCGCACCAACCGGACCATCAAACGTGGGTCCCACATGGACCCACACACGGGCCCACAAGTACAGTGCTACAATGCACAGTGCCAACAACACACAAGAACATACAACTAGAAGTCGGCCCACGGGGTCCAAGCTCAAAATCACACAAACGGGCCTCAGAACAGTAACACCTGTCTAGGAATAAATTCATTATAATGTAAATAATTACAAAAATGAATTTACGGGTGTTACACTGTGGTTAGAGGAGCTAGATACAGTTAGGCTGATTCAAGCAGCGACTCAGTGAGAGGACCCTACCATGTGTGCAAGAAGATGGGGCGTGTAGCTGCACAGTGCCTGATCCGCCTGAGAAACAGAGACAACGTTGTGTGCTACAATTGTAGAAAGGCTGGACATGTGTAGAAGAACTGCCTAGACCCACCAAAGCCAGCAGAGGACATGCCTCATCAACCTACCAAGGGTAGGGTGTTCTCTATTGTTGCCCTAGATGTTGGACCTTCTGGAGATGTCATGGAAGGTAGGGAGTAGTAGTAGTCTTGTAATTTGGAGCCTTGTCCCATGATTTAGCACTATGTTTTGTATTATGACTATGATAATTCTAGTTATATTATGATGTATTGATGTTAGGATCCTTTCTTGTGGTTGACTAGATGGTCCGAGTCTTGTTCGACTCTAGGAGTTCATTTTCTTTCATCTTTGAATCGTTTGCTGCAGAGCTCGGGACCAGACCAGCTAAGTTGCCATTCCACTTGGATGTGGTGACTCCATTGGGAGAACACAACCTGGCATGGAGATATTTGTAGTCGATTGGCATCAGATTAGTGGACAAGGATTTTAGGGCTAGTTTGATTGTGATAGACATGTAAGAATATGATGTCAGCTTGGGAATGGACTGGTTGGCACAACATACAACTATGATTGATTGTACTAAGAGAAGAGTTCTAGTTGAGTGCCTTGGTTAAGGTTGGTGCGTACTGCAAGGTACCAGACCAGGGGAGCCCAAGAAAGTGATATCTGTAATCAAGGCCAATCGTCATTTGGCAAGGGGTTGTGTGGGCTACTTGGCCTATGTGATTGTTTCTACTTCACCTGTGTTTGGAGTTCAGGATTTGCCAGTGGTGTAGGAGTATCCTGATGTATTTCAAGAGAACTTGCTTGGTATGCCATCGCATAGGAAAGTGGAATTTTGATTGATTTAGTGTCGAGATCAGGTCCAGTTTCAAAGGCTTTGTACAGGACGGCACCTACTGAGTTGAGAGAGTTCTAAAACAAGCTATTGGATCTGATGGATAAGGGATTTATTCGTCCTAGTATATCACCTTGGGGAGCATGGGTACTATTCGTCAAGAAGAAGGACGGTTCACTTCAACTGTGCATAGACTACTGGATGTTGAACTAGATTACCTTCAAGAACAAGTACCCACTACCCATGATCGATGATCTGTTTAACCAGCTATAGGGAGCATTTTTGTTCTCCAAGATAGATTTGAGATCCAGGTACCACCAGCTACAGATCAGAGAGCCAGATGTGCAGAAGACAGGCTTCAGAATCCATTATGGACATTATGAGTTTTTGGTTATGTCATTCGAGTTGACAAATGCTCTGGCTACCTTCATGGACCTGATGAATAGGGTATTCATGACCTATTTGGACCAGTTTGTGGTCATCTTTGTAGATAATGTCTTGGTATACTCTCTGGATGTACAAACCCACCAAAGGCACTTGAGGATAGTGTTAGAGACATTGAGGTAGAATCAGCTTTATGCCAAGTTTTCCAAGTACTAGTTTTGGCTAGAGGAGGTGGCTTTCCTTGGTTATATTATCTTAGGGGAAGGCATCAAAGTGGATCTAGCAAGGTGGAGGCAGTCAACAGCTGGGCCAGACCAAAGATAGTAACAGAGGTTAAAAGCTTTCTTGGTTTGGCAGGATATTACTGGAGGTTCATTCAAGACTTCTCCAAGATTGTTGCACTCATGACTAGACTGACTAGGAAGGAAGTTCACTTTGCTTGGGATTGACAATGCCAGGAGAGCTTCAATGAGTTGAAAACTCGTCTAGTCACAACCCTTGTTCTAAAATTGCCATATGGGAGTGATGGTTTCACGGTTTACAGTGATGCATGTGGGACCAGCTTGTGGAGTGTGCTGATGCAGCATTGTAGGGTGGTAGCATATGCCTCACACTAGTTGAAAGATTATGAGAAGAACTATCCCATCCATGATTTAGAGATGGCAGCTGTTGTGTTCGCCTTGAAGATTTGGAGGCACTATCTCTATGACGATCGGTTTGAAGCATATACAGATCACAAGAGTTTGAAATACATTTTCACTCAAAAGGAAGACTACTTCAGCCTATCGTACCATTCAGGACAAGCTAATGTGGTTGCAGATGCTCTAAGTAGATGCGCTCATGTTATGGCCAACTTGATGATTCATGAATGGAAATTACTAGAGGGACTAGTGGAGTGTTGACCTCAGAGACAATCTTAGGGAGCAGCTAGAGTTTTGTTGGCAAATTTGTTTGTTCACCTGAGGATGATCGAGGCGATTATTGTGGCTCAATAGTATGATTCCTTTACCAGATATCTAGAGGAAGCTAGAAGTTGGGAATGCCTGGCACTTTTCAGTTAGGGTAGACCATGGTTTGAGGTACGACCTGAGATTTTATGTGCCTCAAATGGAAGAAATCAAGAACAGTCTGCTTAATGAAGCTCACTGCTCTAGATATACAATCCATCCAGGAAACACTAAGATGTACAAAGACTTGAAAAGGAATTTTTGGTGGCCTAGGATGAAGAGGGAAATAGTTGAGTATGTGGTAAAGTGTGCAACGTGCTAGATGGTGAAGATAAAGCACCAGAAGCTTGGATGGACTTTGCAGCCTCTGGACGTGCTAGTCTGGAAATAGGAGAATGTGTCAATGGACTTTGTGACGGTTTTACCCAGGACCCGAAGAAAAAATGATATAGTTTGGGTGATTATAGATCACCTTACAAAGTTGACAAATTTCTTGCTAATGAGGGTGAATCTTCCCTTAACATAGTTGGGAGAGTTGTATGTGGTAGAGATTGTTAGATTGCATGGTGTTCCAGTGTCGATAGTATTTGACAGAGACACGAGGTTCACGTAGAGGTTTTGGAGAGCACTGTAGGAGGCATTTGGTATTGTTTTAAGTTTTAGTATGGCTTTTCACCCTTAGACGGATGGACAGACAGAGAGAACCATCCAGAAACTAGAGGACATGCTAAGGGCCTATGCCTTGGACTTTGGTGGTAGTTGGACGGATCATTTACCTCTGATCAAGTTTTCATATAACAACAGTTACCACACTAGTATTAGGATGACACCATATCAGGTACTCCAAGGCAGACCCTGCAGGACACCCACTTGCTAGAGTGAGGTGGGTGAGAGACAGCTTGTTGGCCCCTGAGATCATACAGTAGTACAAGGGCAAGGTAAAGCTGATTAAGAGGAGGTTGTTGTTTGCCTAGAGTTGGTAGAAGAGTTATGTAGATAGGAGGCAGAGACCTCTAGAATTCAAGATAGAAGACTTTGTTTTCCTGAAAGTGTCACCAACCAAAGGAGTAATGCAATTCGGGAAAAGAGGTAAGCTGAGCCCCAGGTATATCGGACCGTATCAGATTACAAAATGAGTTGGTGAAGTGGCATATAGATTAGATCTACCTCTAGAGCTAGCTAGTGTACATAGCACCTTCCATGTGTCCATGTTGAGGAAGTACTTGGCTGGTGCGTCCCAAGTACTACCAGTGTAGCCAGAGGAGCTGTAGGAGGACCTATCTATGATCGAGAATGCAGTGTAGGTATTTGATAGAAAGGAGCAAGTCTTCTGAAATAAAGTGATTCCATTAGTGTTAGTTAAATGGCAACACCATGGTACAGAGGAGGCTACTTGGGAGTGCGAGGTGGACATCTAGAGATAATACCCCTACTTGTTTTACTAGAGTTAAATTTTAGGGATGAAATTCTTATAAGGCGATAGGATGTAATATCTGGGTCAATTATCCAATTAATGTAAACCATGGATTTAATGTATTATTTTGAATATGGCTTATTGAAGGTTAATCTGATATTTTGTGTTTGTTGTGTGTATATCTCTCTCTGTGTGGTTGGATTGGTTGTCTTCCCCATGTTGTGTGGTTTATGGGGTTGTGCTCAAATGTGTGGTACCCAAATTTATCCTTGGTCAGGAAGGGCATAGTGCCCCCACTAACTAGTCTTTTCTTCCCTAGCTTTCTTCTTCCTTCTTCCCTGCTCACTCGTGCCTCGATAGGGGACTCGTACTCGTCTCGTCACCTCCGTCGCTAGGATGGTGGGGTTGGTGGTCGGTAGGATTCGTGGATGTCACGCCCCACATTTTTTACAATAATTTAAAACAATTAAATTATAGGAAAATTAAAGCCAAACAGTTAATATCTAACTACCAGGAACTTGTGTGTGCAGTTAGGAGACTCCAGACTATATGCACTACGCTACACGTCTGCATGCCTGCACCTGCAAACCAAAACACGAGGAAAACGTATGAGTGACAAAAGTCACCCAGTACGCACCCCATGAAAACCGCGGGAAAAAAAAACTATAATCAATTTTCCTTTTAAATTCATTTTGCAAACCATTTCTCAAAACCTCATAAACCAAGCCCACACCGGCCAAAGCCACCAACTAGGGATCTACTAGCCCAAAGCCACAAGTAAAGGCCCTCAATGGCCAAAACCACACACAGTTAGTCGGGAAGCCCGACACCAAGCAACCTAACTCTAGCCACACACAGTCCACTAGGGAGCGACCATAGCATTCTGCACTGCCACGGTGTGCCACCCTGTGCAGGAGCCAACCACCGTCCCGCAATTCTCCCACTTGGAGAACCCTCAAAAGCCAACCCTCCATGGGAAGGCTGTCCTGTCTCTTAGGATGCTAACAGCTACGGGGCATGTGTCCCACCCGCACTAGCCACCACAGGGTACATCTCCTCACGGCGTCCACCACACACGGAGCTTAGGAGGGAGTATCATACCTCCACGCCTGACAACACCCGAGCCTCAGTGCTTACAACGACAGTAGGAGTATCATACCTCCTCTTCATGCCACAAGACACCTCAACCAGTGGACCACAACCCTAGCCTCGAGACAATAGTCAAGGAGTCTCATACCGCCAGGACCCGACGCCCCTCAGTCTTAGGTATCTCGGCGACTGACCTCAACCAAGGAGTCGCGCCCGACCACCCTAGAATGTCGTCACATTCCCTAGTCTTGACGACACGGTCCCACACTATCTCGGCCTGTACACACAGAAAACTAGGAAAACAGGCCAACTATTTCCTTGAAATCCATTTCCAATACATTTTCATATCCTTTGAAAATTCTTCCAAAACCTTAGCAAAGCGATGCGTCAAGTGTCCCAGGGGACCACCGCTGACAGGCCACAATCCCATCTTATAGGGACGAAACGCGGCAATCTAGAAAATCCTCGGAAAATACATTTTATAAACTCATTTGGGCCCAGAATCGGCATGCCGAAAACAAGTTCGGTATGCCAAAAATCCCTGACTCGGTAGACCGGTTTGAATCGATCGGCCGAATCGGGTCAACGGTCAACACTCAGGCCAAATTCGGTATATCGAAACTGGTTTGGTCGATCGAAATCTCTTAATTCAGGAGACCGACCAAAATCAAACGACCAAATTTCGACCAGAGGACCTAATCTGAAAGAAAAATGGTATACCGAAATGGTTCGGTATGCCGAATTCTACGAAAAAACAGAAACGGCCCAAACCCTATCGTCCAAAATTGCCCCAACTACGACCTCCGATCGAGCCCCCTATACAAACACAAAAATTCTTGCATAAAACGTAAGGTGTAGAACCTTGAGTCTACTCCAAAACCCAACAAACAAAACCAAAATCCATTCACCATGCATCAAGATATAAAATTGCAAAGGCAGAAGGGTCAAAAGGACCCAATACGCACCAACCACCGTAAATGCCAATAAATTTGCCATAAATACACAATAAATCACAATAAATTCTAGGAAAGTAAATTTACCTAGATTCCATGCAATCCTAGAATTTTCTACCAATTTCATGCTCTCTATTACATGAGGTGGAAATGCGTACCTCAAAATGCCTCCAACGATCCCCCGCGAACTCCGATGCAACCACGGCCTTGGAAGCACTCCACGCAAGCTCCACACACCACACAAACCACCGTAGCCCTTCCACTTCCCTCTCTCTCTCTCGACGCGGGATGCAGAGGAAGATAAAGGAAGTCAGGTGGAAGGAGAAAGGGGAAAGGAGAAGGGGGTAGAGAAGGATGAGCGGAGGGGGGTAGAGAAAGAAGGTGGGGAAGAGGAGAGACGTGCCGCCGAGGAGGTGGGGAAAGGAAGAAGAAGGAAGGAGAAGAAGGCGATGGGCGCTGGAGAAGTAAGGTGCGGTTTATAAAGCCTGCGCCTATAGTTGCTAGGAACGTGCTCACCTACACGTCTCAGCCACCGGCACACCGCACGAGTAACCAACCACTCCACCGAACCACCAGCCACAACCAACAGCCCACAAATGCAGACCCCACGGGGACCCCACACCTGGGCCCCACACGGACCCACACCCGAGCCCCACACGCATAGTGCCACAATTCATAGTGCCATACCACGCACAAGGACATGCAATTAGAAGCCCGCCCATGAGGCCCAAGCCCAAAAGCACAGAACGGCACAACGGGCCTCAAAACAGTAACACCTGTCTAGGAATAAAATTCATAAAATGTAAATAATTACAAAATGAATTTTACGGGTGTTACATCCTAACCACCTTAAAAGATGATTTTGCCCTCGAAATCACTAGGCGAAAAGATACAGGTACTGGGCTAGGATGGCTTCCTCACATTCCCACGTGGCCTCCTCGGCTCCATGATGCCGCCACCGCACCAAGATGAACGGAATCACCTTGTTCTGCAACACTTGCTCCTTACGATCAACAATCTCGACGACATCCTCCACAAAGGACAGATCTTCCTAGAGCCCTTCTGGCTGAACTGGGATCATATGAGAAACGTCAGCCAGGCACTTCCTCAACATGGAGACATGGAATACGTCGTGCACGGACGACATCTCTGGTGGTATATCCAGTCGATAGGAAACCTCACCGATCCTCTGGGTGATCGGGTACGGGCCAATATAGCGAGGACTCAGCTTGCCACGCTTCCCGAACTTCATGACACCCTTGGTCGGCGACACCTTTAGAAACACATAGTCTCCCACCAAAAATTCCAACGGTCTCCGTTGCCTGTCGGCATAGCTCTTCTGCCGACTCTGTGCAGCCAACAGCCTGCTATGGATCAAATCCACCTTGTCCACGTATAACTGCACAAGCTCAAGACCAATCAATTGACGCTCGCCCACCTCGCTCTAGCAAACCGACGATCTGCATGGCCTACCGTACAAAGCTTTGTACAACACCATCTCGATGATCGAGTGATAGCTATTGTTGTAGGCGAACTCAATCAGTGGCAAATGGTTCTCCCAACACCCCTGATAGTCTAAGGCACATGCTCTAAGCATATCTTCCAACGTCTGGATAGTCTTCTCTGTCTGACCATCTGACTGAGGATGAAATGCCGTGTTATAGTTGAGCACAGTGCCAAAGGCCTCCTGTAGAGTTCTCCAGAACCTTGAGGTGAACCTCGTGTCTCTATCCGACATGATGGACACTGGAATACCATGCAGCCTCCCCCCCTCGGATACATACAACTCCGCCAAGCGGTGCATCGGAAGCTTCACCCGAATGGCAAAGAAGTGAGCAGACTTGGTTAGCCGATCCACGATTACCCACACGGTGTCGTTCTTCCTCGGAGTTCGCGGCAAACCAGTCACGAAGTCCATCAAGATGTGCTCCCACTTCCACACAGGAATATCCAACGGCTACAAGGTCCCTCTAGGTCTCTAGTGCTCTGCCTTGACCAACTGGCAGGTAGTACACCTTGTCACCTGGTCAGCAACATCTATGCCTAGCCACCAAAAATTCTGTTTCAGGTCTTTGTACATCTTCGTACTACTAGGATGTATAGTGTACCTAGACCGATGCGCTTCATCCAACAACCTCTGCCTGGCCTCCTCATGCTGGGGTATATACAGATGCATATCATACCTCAGTTCTCTATATGCCCTAACAGAGAAATGAGGCTCTCCACCAGTCTCCAGCTTCTCAAACACAGCCTGAACAAACGGATCCAGCTGTTGACAGGCAACAAGAAACTCTAACAGCTTCGGTCAAACAGACAGGTTGGGCACTCAGGCACCAACCATTCCCCGAGCTTGTCGCTTCAGCCTGCAGCTCACCAGATCCTACAACATGGTCCACTCCTTGACAATCTGGCTCGCCATCACGTGCGTGCGCTGACTCAAAGCATCGGCGACCACGTTGGCCTTGCCAAGATGGTAGGACAGGCTGAAATCATAGTCATTCAAATACTCCACCCAACGGCGCTGCCTCAAGTTGAGGTCCCTCTGCGTGAAGATATACTTCAGGCGCTGATGATCAGTGAAGACCTCAAACTGCTCCCCATAGAGATAGTGTCACTAGAGCTTGAGAGCGAACACTATGGCAGCCATCTCCAAATCGTGGGTCGGGTAGTTCTTCTCATAATCCTTCAGCTGGCACGATGCATATGCGATGACATTGCCATGCTGCATCAGAACACACCTTAACCCAACACCACTGGCTTCACTATACACAGTGAAGCCACCACTTCTAGATGGTAGAGTCAACACAGGGGCAAAAACCAGACGAGACTTCAGCCCTTGGAAACTCACCTCACGATTCTGGTCCCAGCAAAAGGGAACTCCCTTCCTGGTCAACTCTGTCAAAGGCGTGGCTATGGAGGAGAAATCCCTGATAAACCTCCTATAATAGCCTGCTAGACCCAAGAAAATCCTAATCTCTGACACAGTCTTGGGTCGCTCCCATCTACTCACCGCCTCCACTTTGGCAGGATCTACTCTGATGCCTTCTCCAAAAATAAAATGGCCAAGGAACATGACTTCGCTCAGCCAAAACTCACACTTGGAGAATTTGGCGTAGAGCTGATGACACCTTAGAGTATCCAAAACCGCCCTCAGGTGCAAGGCATGAGTCTCAACATCAGGAGAATAGACCAGCACGTCATCAACAAAAACCACAACAAACTGGTCCAGAAAAGGACTGAAAATCCAGTTCATTAGATCCATAAACGCAGCCGGTGCATTAGTCAAGCCAAAAGGCATGATCGTGAACTCGTAATGCTCGTACCGCATCTTGAAGGCAGTCTTCTGAATGTTTGGGTCTCGGATCCTTAACTGGTGATACCTGGACCATAGATCAATCTTCGAGAACACCGATGCAGATTGCAACTGGTCGAACAGGTCATCAATGCGGGGCAGGGGATACTTGTTCTTCACTGTGATCTGGTTCAGCATCCGATAATCTATACACAATCGAAGCGAACCATCCTTCTTGCGAACGAACAAGACAAGCGCTCCCCACGGAGACACACTTGGCTTGATGAACCCCTTGTCTAGCAACTCCTGCAACTGAGTCTTGAGCTCTCGCAATTCCGCTAGTGCCATGCGATAAGGAGGCTTCGACACAGCACCAGAACCAGGGATCAGATCGATCGAGAACTCTACTTCCCTGTGAGATGGCATACCAAGCAAATCATCAGGGAAAACATCGAGATATTCACACACCACAGAGATGTCGTGAACACCCAACTTAGGAGAAGTGGAGGTAACTATACTGGCTAGATACCCCACGCAACCCCTGACCAAAGACTTATAAGCCTTCATAGCTGAAATGACAAGCTTAGGCTCACCCTAACACCCACCTTGCACAAAGAATGACCCATCCTCAAGAGGCCCAAAATAAACTCTCCTCTGAGCACAGTCGATCAAAGCGGACTGCTGCACCAACCAATTCATACCGAGTATCACATCGTACTCCTGTATGTCCATCACGATTGGGCTGGCGTCGAACTCTCTACCATTCAGCGTCAAGTCGACAGACCATAGATACCTCCATGCCAAACTGTGCTCCCCCAGTGGTGTCACCATGCTGAGATGAAAGGCCACTCTAGCTGGTCTCTCTCCCAGCTCCACCGTAAAAGACTCAGAGATGAAGGAGAAAGAACTCCATGAGTCAAACAACACTTTGGCCATCCGGCCAGCCACAATAAAGGAACCTGATGGCCAAACAAAACAACACCACACATCCATTCAATCAGGCAGATGTCTAGATTACAAGGAGATTACAACATATCTCAGAGGGTTACAAAACCAACTATTCATCCTTACCCTCAACAACATCCCCCGAAGACCCAGCGCTTGGAACTGCGATAGTGAACACCGGTCCCTTAGTCGGCGGCTGCGGTGCACTTCCTGCCTTCTTAGGCAGTTCAAGACAAGATCTCTGAACATGTCCAGCCTTCCCACAATTATAGCACACTACTTGAGAGGGAGTTCGCCTAGGTTGAGGACAATATGCAGCGATATGGCCCACCTGACCACAATTGAAGCACTGGTTCCCACTAGGAGCACTGGACCCTATCTGACTGAAGCAAGCACCGTTACCCCTAGCAAAACTCCACCGGCCTGCAGAGGAAACACTAGACCTCGCCTTCTGCTTCTTCTCAGAGCTACCCAAATTACCGGCACTTGGAGGACTAGAGAAAGAGAACCAAGAGGTAAAAGAAGACTTACCCTTCCCTTTGGGACGACTCTCCAAAAACTTCTGATGCTCCGCCTCAAAACGGTAAGCCATCCTAACCATGTCATCCACAGTGTGGCACCTACAGCCCATCACCTTCACCTGTAGCCCAGGGTTCAAGTCGTCCAGAAAGTATTCCAGCTGGGAGAACTCAGTCTCATACTCGAGCATCGACATTGTGCCCTGCTCAAGACTCCGGAAATCTCTGGAAAGCAGCTCCTTAAAATGAGTGGGGAAATACTTGGCATAGATGGCCACCTTGAAATCCTTCCATTGGATGCTAACAGTGACTGAGTCCGGGAACTTCAGCCGCCTTATAGACCTCCACCACCTATCTGCCTCACCATCAAGTAGGTAGGTCACCAGCCGCACCCAATGCTCCTCCGGGCACGCCATGCTCTCCGGCATCTTCACCATCTTCTCCAACTAGGCCTCGCTCTCCTCAGCACTGACCTTGCCCTTGAACGACAGCGAATGAAGCATCGTGAACTGGTTTAGCCACAGGTCACCCGACGGTTCACTAGCACTACTCTTGCTGAACGCGTGAGAGATCCCATGTGCCAAACTCAGTTCCGCTCGAACGGCCTTCCATCCACCTACGTCCTCTCGGGACTCGGTCTCCTCGACAAGGGCCTTGCCCTTATGACCACGAGGTGGCATCCTGCCAGAGAAAGGCAAACTACCTGCACCACAGACAAAGCAACAACCAGAAAACCATGACGAAAATCAGGTGCAGACTCTACATGCATGCAAAATCTATGGCGTCTCTAGACCGAACACCCTAGGTGTAGTGCAACCTAGTGAACCTGGAGCTCTGATATCAGACTGTCACGGCCCACATTTTCCACAATAATTTTAAACAATTAAATTATGGGAAAAGTAAAGCCAAATAGTAAATATCTAAAACTAGGAACCTGTGTGTGCGGCTAGGAGACTCTAGACTATATGCACTGCGCTACACGTTTGCATGCCTGCACCTGCAAACCAAAACATGAGGAAAAATGTATGAGAGACAAAAGTCACCCAGTACGCACCCCACGAAAACCGCAGAAAACAAAACTATAATCAATTTTCCTTTTAAATTCTGTAGACACCCCGATTTTGAGGTGATCCAGGAATGAGTGTCCCTATGTTGCTTTGGATGCGATCAGCCCTTAAACCGAGCCCCAAACCCATTAGCCAGAGCCCAAATCAGACATTTGTGAGCAGGGCTGGCGCACTAAGTTGGCGCACCAATGTGGCGCACCAAGGTGGCGCACATAACTGGCTCACCAACCAGGCGCCCAGCTCTGACTGCTGACCTTCCACCTTCTGGGCTGTTACTCTTGCAAACGAATGTGCCAATGAATATTCGAGGCTTTTC
>JAMKQA010014364.1:0-17520 GCA_024699735.1 Posidonia australis
GAAAAGCCTCGAATATTCGTTGGCATATTCATTTGCAAGGGTAACAGCCCGGAAGGTGGAAGGTCAACAGCCGCAGCTTCGTGCGCCACCTTGGTGCGCCAACTTGGTGCGTCAGCTTGGTGCGCCACCTTGGTGCGCCTACCCACCTCAAAAACATTCTGGACTTTGGCTTGCTAATGGGTTAGGGGCTCTGTTTAAAGGCTGATCGCATCCAAAGCAACATAGGGACACTCATTCCTGGGTCACCTCAAAATCGGGGTGTCTACACTAGGACTCAAGGAAACAGCAACTCGGATCTCCTCTAGGCTCAGAGGAGTCGCGAGAAAGATAAAGGCTATTCCTAGGACTCAATAAAATAGTGACTCGGATCTCCTTTGGGCTTAGAGGAGTCACGAGGAAAGGATAAAGGTTGTTCTTAGGACTCAAGGAAACAGCGTCTTGGATCTCCTCTGGACTCAGAGGAGTCGCGAGGAAAGGATAAAGGCTGGTCTTAGGACTTAAGGAAACAGTGACTCGGATCTCCTCTAGACTTAGAGGAGTCACGAGGCAAGGGATAAAGGCTATTCCTAGGACTCAAGGAAACAACGACTTGGATCTCCTCTAGGCTCATAGGAGTCACAAGGAAAAAATAAAGGCTGGTCATAGGACTCAAGGAACTAGCGACTCGAATCTCTTCTAGACTTAGAGGAGTCACGAGGCAAGGGATAAAGGCTGTTCCTAGGACTCAAGGAAACAGCGATTTGGATCTCTTTTGGCTCAGAGGAGTCACGAGGAAAGGATAAGGGTTGTTTCTATGACTTAAGGAAACAGCAACTCGGATCTCCTCTGGGCTCAGAGGAGTCGCGAGAAAGGATAAAGGTTGTTCCTATGACTCAAAGAACCAGCAGCTCAGATCTCTTCTAGGCTCAGAGGAGTCGCGAGGAAAGGATAAAGGCTAGTCCTAGGACTCAAGGAACAAACGACTCGGATCTCCTCTAGATTTAGAGGAGTCACGAGGCAATGGATAAAGGCTATTCCTAGGACTCAAGGAAACAACGACTCGGATCTCCTTTAGGCTCATAGGAGTCACGAGGAAAGGATAAAGGCTTATCGTAGGACTCAAGGAACCAGCGACTCGGATCTCCTTTAGACTTAGAAGAGTCACGAGGCAATGGCTAAAGGTTGTTCCTAAGACTCAAGGAAACAGCGACTCGGATCTCCTCTAGGCTTACAGGAGTCGTGAGGAAAGGATAAAGGTTGTTCCTAGGACTTAAGGAAATAGTGACTCGGATCTCCTCTAGACTCAAAGGAGTTACGAGGCAAGGGATAAAGGTTGTTCCTAGGACTCAAGAAAACAGTGACTCAGATCTCCTCTAGGCTCAGAGGAGTCGTGAGGAAAGGAATAAAGGCTATATGCAACTTGCTTGCTAGCTAGGAGGTTTGTCTTGTCTATAGTTGGCCAGTTTCATTGTGTCACTGCTCTGTCCGTTCACTTGATGCTATTGGTACTGTAGGATGATGATGGTTGATCTGGGTAAACCGTTACTTAGATTGTACTCTGATACGTGGCGCTTGGCTAGATAAGGGCTTCATGAGGGCATAGTTTCTTCCTCGAATAAGGTGGACTTGCTGGTTGATTTCTGACAATTCTTCAGGGTCACGGTTGTGTTATTGACTGACCTCTGGGGAGTTTGACTTTAGCACTGGCTTATCAATTGTGTTCTCACTTGCTAACTAGGGGAGAACTGATAGTCTGACTTTGCTATGATCTTGGAGTGATATGGCTGCTGCTTATGCTCGTTTTTGGACTCAAGCTATGGAGCAGACAACATGTTCTAGATGAAAATACTGTCCCAAGAAGGGTCAATCAAAAGGACAGCTGACATGCCCCTGGTTGATGTGGAAGGTTATCACCACAAAGGCAGCTAACATGCCCCTGGTGTATGGTATCCTTTGCTAGGTCTTTGGCCAAAGAGTAGCTAACATGTCCCTAGTTTAAGACCCAGCGAGACCTTGCAAAGTGGACAAATAATAATGCATGCAAGGAATGATAGTGTCATGTTATATCACCCTTAGGATTTGTAATGCTATTGATGCCTGCTATGAGAAGAGGAGAAGACCTTGATTCACAAGACACTACTTGGACTTCTAGGTTGTGGGTGGCTCTCTAGAATGGATGATTCAGTAGGTTAGGCTCTGTGCCAAACTCTTGGAGACTTAAACCTACTTTTTTGACTTTTGGCTCATTTCTTTTCTCCTTCTTAGGCTTGTTGACTCGCTCTAACCCTTGCTTGGGGGTAATGGGCATCCTGATTTGGAGGGGGGCTACTGGAATTGTATGCAAGGGGTGGCTAGTCCCTTTGGTTATTTGGATTCTTTGGATGCTTCCTTCGGCTCCTCTCCAAGGTAAGTGATAGGGGTAGAGTTGGCCTACTTGTCTCTCTCTTTTAGGGCTAGCTTCTGTCTATGACTTCTGTCTCCTTATTTCTTTTGTGTCCTTGTGGATAAGTTTATTTTTTTTCTTTGGCTCACACTCATGCTCACTTCTAACATTTTATCACCCTCTGGAGGTGTAAGTCCCTAGGGAAGTTTGGACATTTCACCTAACCATGGTTGGGTGGTGGCTCCCTCACTCTCTGGAGTATTTGGGTAGTATCAATTGAAGAGGTATGGACCCTTCTCAAGCAGGCTAGCTATTCCGATTTTTGTCATCGAGATATGATGTTGATGCGTTTATGCATAGATGCATGCAACTATTGATATGCTTAAGTTATTGATGTGCACGAAAGTAAAAGAGCAAATGCTGTGGATTGAATGTGCTTGGATTGCCTTTTATTTTAGAAATATGCATGATGAAGTGGTGGATGATGCATGATGTGCGAAAGGATAGTTTGCAAGGCGAAGATACACGCCTTCCGCTCATTGGTAGTAGTCCTTCAGATAACATGCATTGACTAGCTTGGATAGCTCGACGTTGTCCATGTCTTCGAGGATTGCTGCACCTCCCGAATAGATTTTCTTGATGATGTAGGGACCATGCCAATTAGGTTGGAATTTTCTTCGACCATCAGGGAGATGTATGGCCCGTAGAACCAGATTGCTAGGAGCGAAGCTCCTGGGTCGGACTCTTTTCTAATATGATCTTGCCATTCTCCCTTGGTAGCAGCGGGCATTGTGCATGGCTTGTAGTCTACGCTTGTCAATCAAATTCAACTGGATGCATCTGTCCTCGACCCATTCAGCTTCTTCTAGCTCAATCTCCCTCAAGATTCTGAGTGATGGGATCTCTACTTCAACTGGTAGGACCGCTTTCATGCTGTACACCAATGAGTAAGGTGTCACTCTTGTTGATGTCCGGACTGAAGTTTTATAGGCCCATAGCACATAGGGGAGCTTTTCATGCCAACCATTATGCTTCTCGGCGCTCTTCTTCAGGATCTTGATCAGGTTCTTGTTTGTTGACTCTACGGCCCCGTTCATCTATGGGTGGTACGGGGAGGATGTGTGATGTTTGATCTTGAGGCTTTGCAGATAATCTTCCAACCTCTGAGCTATGCAATTCTTGCCATTGTCTGAGATAATGGAGTGTGGCACTCTGTACTAGGCTATGATGTTGTTCTTGATGAACGTTTCTGTGGCTATAGCTGTGACGGTCTTGTAAGAGGCCACTTCCACCCATTTGGTGAAGTAATCTATGGCCACAAGATGTAGCTGTGGCCATTGGATGATGCCGGATGGATGGCTCCGATGACGTTTATTTCCCAAGTAGAGAAAAGCCATGATGACGACATGCTGTGCAACTACTGAGGGGGAGCATGTATGAAGTTCTCGTGAATCTAGTAGTTGTGGCATTTGTGCACGAAACAGCAGCAATCTGCTTCCATAGTTGACCAAAAGTAGCCCTCTAACATGATCTTCTTAGCTAATAGTATTCCATTCATGTGAGAGCCACATGTCCCAGCGTGGATTTGAAGCATCAAGGTATCGACTTCTTTCTTGTCGACACATCGCAAAAGCATCTGGTTATATGATCTTTTGTACAGATGGCCTCTACCCAAAACGTATTTTGACGCCACACGCGTCAAGGTCTTCTTATCTGCTGCCAATGTATCGGTTGGGAGATAGCCTGATTCTAGGAAGGTTTTAATGTCGTGATACCAGGGAAGCTCTGCTGATGGGTCTGCTTCCGCTATGCTCATGCAATGGACGGGCTGCCCTGCTCAGGTGATCGATACATCGATTGTGCGCTCTTCAGGTATTGAGAGCCAGGAGGCAAGGGTCGTCAGCTATCACCTTGTGTTGCTTCATGACTTCTTCCTTGAGTTTCAAGATCCATTGAGGTCGCTATCTCCTGAGTTTTTGCTTGACAGGCCTCTCGTTAGGCTTCAGGGGTAATGTGTGCACCGCCACTTAGACATCCAAACCGACCATATCATCGTAACTCCAAGCGAAGACATCTGTGTATTCTTTCAGAAATGCTATGAAATTTGCCTTGGCTTGTGGTGATAGCTTAGCACTGATGAGTACCTCCTTGACATCTTCTGTTGTACCGACATTGACTCGTTCAGTTTCTTCCTCAACATGCATATTCAGCCCTTCTGGATCATTGTCGTACGGTTGGAATTCAGGTGTCTCACTGTCTTCATCCATGTCATCATCCTCTTCCTCATAAGCGATGAGCTCTGATAGGATTTCCATTTTGAAGGTGGGGTCAATGACGTCGAAGGAGAGGATGTGCTTTGATTTCTGTCCCTGATGATTCTTCATGATGGTCACACTGACTTTGGTGTTCTTGTAACTACACTACATGACCTCTAGCTCTTTGACGGTGGGGTCTGCTGACTAGCCGGGTTGATTTGTTTCCTCGGCTCCTAATGCTATTTTTTTATTTTTTAAGTTTTCTGATTCATTTTGGGTTTTTTAGGTTTTTTGTTTTTTTTTGTATTTTCTATAGTATGTACAAGTGGTGTTATTGATCGACGGTCGTCTTGCTGCTGACTGATAGGAGTGATGCCACTTGGCTTTCCTCCTGAGCTTAACTCAGGGTCTTTTTTTTTGACCCTCACCATGCTTAAGGTGAGGTTTCAACTGCATGTACCATCTAGACCCGCTTCCCGGCTCCAAAGAGATTAACTCTAATGGTCTAGTGGGTTCTGGTTGTGACTCAGCCAAGACCATGATGGATGAGTTGTCTAGCTACTGGTGAGGGCTTGCTGACTCTGGTTCTAAGGCCCTAGCCTTTCCTTTTCTCAGCCTTTGATGCTCGACTGCGACTTTAGCCCACACTGATAACTGCTCTTGAAACAACAGCTCTAGGTCATTGACTTGATCACTAAACTGAATTTCCCAGTTGACTGTCTCATCTTCTACCAAGGTGCAATCTGAATATTGAATGGCACTCTAACCATTCCTAGTGGAGTCACCAGTTCTGTGACCATGCCTGCCCAGCTCTAAAGAGATTAACTCTAATGGTCTAGTGGGTTCTAGTTGTGACTCAGCCAGGACCATGATGGATGAGTGGTCTGGCTGCTAGTGGTAGGTGCTGACTCTTATTTTGAGGCCCTAGCCTTTCCTTTCCTCAACCTCTGATGCTCGGCTGCGTCTTCGGCCCACACTGACAATTACTCTTGAAACAATAGCTCTAAATCATTGACTTGATCATTCAACTGAATTGCCCTACCAATTGTCTTGTCCTCTTCTGAGGTGCAATCCGAATACTAAACCGCACTCTGCTTTGCCATTAACTCATCTGGACTGTGGACCTCTGTTGACTGGATCTGAGACCACTATAAGCGATGCTCGGGACTGACTGACTACACGGATGGATCTGCTGGCGCAACTGCTTGTAGGATTATCACTGCAAGGCTTGTTGTTGGGGCGGTGGCTGATGCTGTCAATGTGATTGCCGACGGTTGAGGCTGTGGCTGCACCATCTAACGTTGGCTCTTCCCTGTAGTGGCCTGGCTCTGATTGGAATCGAGTATCCCTACACTGACAAAATTGGTGAGATCTGACAGAATAAAAATCTTCTTGTACCTCCTGGTGCACGAATATCTGTCTTTGTGTGGTTGCCACTCGTAGCTCAGTCCCTTGAACTCCCACCTTTACTCCACCTGGATGGGCTCAAAGATTCCGTGGCCGTGTCACCCAAGTGGTGCTCCTTTCTTGTATCCCTTTTTGCAACACAAGTTTTTGATCATTTGAAGAGGATTGCCACGAACAGTCAGGTAACTGACATGCTCGAGAGTCGGAATGTAGTTGATCGATTCGAAGAAATTGACCCATAACATGACATTAGATGGCTTGGGGTCAAAATGAGTGGTCTAAAGGGAGACAGTGGAGACCGACTCGACATTTTCTTTGTCATGATCTTCAACCATGACAACAAATACATCGTTGCTCCAGCGGAACTTAACAAAACGATGGAGGGTCGAGGGGATCACTTGATGCTTGTGCAACTAAGGGCACCCAAGCAAGAGGTTGAAAGAGGGCTCCAGATCCACAATATAGAATTCAACACTAAAGACTACAGGCCCTATGGTGAGAGGAATAACCAGCATCCCTAGTGCGTTGTAATGCGTGTTATCGAAAGTCGTCATTCCCTTCGTAGCTGATATGATATCCTTAGCTTTGAATCTGATTTTGTTTGCAGTGCGTAAAGGGTAGACATTTAGGCTCGTGCCGTTATCAACCAGGGTGAGGGGAATTCGGAAGCTTTGATATTGCGATGTGATGAACAAGGGTTGGTTGTGATAGACTCCTGTTGGAGGCAATTCCTCGCTAGAGAAGGAAATGACATGAGGCTCTGCAATCATGCCCACCATATTCGTAAGAGCAGACACTTCTATGGTGGGGGAGACATGAGCAGCTTGAATGACCCTAAAGAAGGCCTCTCGATGTTCCGAAGAAGTATGGATGAGATCCCAAATAGATATGTCATCCTTAACCTTCTTCAGTTGAGATGTGATGTCAGTAGTGGGCTGCTCCTGCCTGGTCGAAGAGGTAGGGATTGAGCAAGAGGTCGTCCTAGAAGGTTGAGCAGCTGACTGATGAAGGGCAGATGTTGAACGATCAGGCTGGGCTGCTGGCGCTAGTGGCCTATACACCCTCCCTGACCTAGTGACTTCTACACACATCTCTACGACATAATCATAGGGTACATAGTGAGTGTCCCTCGTTAGGTGGACGACAAGAGGGGTATGTGCTGCCAGTTCCAGTAGGGCCAACATCGAGCTGATTCAAAGGTGGTTTGGTTGGATAGGGTTCTTGACAGGATGAGTAGGCATGGGTTGGGCGAGTAGGCAAATGGGTGACCTAGAGTGCACGGTCGATGGTGCGGTAGTACGCTCCGCCCTTGCGGTCAGCCGTATCATGTGGACTACTGACTCAGAACCGGCATGGCTCAAACGATAAAGATGGGTAGGAAAAGGCTCATCAACAATATGGATCAGATCAGAGGGGTCTACTACGGATGTTGTAGACCCAGAAAGAGAAAGAAAATGAATTCCTGAGGCCCTAGCGCCTGCTGAGTTGTTATACGCAGGCATTGGCTGGTTGACAATGTTGGGATATGCAGGTGGTTCCTGTGCACATGGAGGTGGTGGTGCAGGTGTAGTGTGTGTCTCCTGGGTGTCAATGACGATGACCTTATGGTCAATCAAGTCCTGAATAGCATTCCGAAGAGCCATGCAATTATCCGTCGAGTGGTCCACGCAGCGATGCAAATTGTAGTGGAGGTTCACGTTATACCACACCAGAAGAGGGTTCGACAGGGGACGGACCTCTGGAAATTTCAGGAGTGACACCACCTTGGGGAGGACGGCACTTAATGGATCAACAAGGGGAGTGTACTATCGCATAGCACGCTGAGGTTGTCTCTGCCCTGGTCGATGTCCTTACCGGACCGGTGCCATGGGATACACCGGCTGGGCAATGGTGGTGATCTATGGTGTGTGTGGTGCCCTAGGTGCAGAAACATAGACTAATTGATTCGGGCTTGGCTGGTTCACCACATTGATGGGCATAGTGGGCGACCTTACATATGCGACGACAGGCTTGGGAGGATCCCTTCTCTTAGGATAACTGGTGCCAGCACCGTTACGAGTGCTGCTGCTTGCATGGTGATCTGGAGATGTAGCCTATTTGGCAAAGGCGGCGAGTGCAGGAAAACTGCCACTGTGAAGGGAGCTCTCTACACGTGCACCTACCTGAATCAAAGATGGAAAGGTGGTGATAGGTTGAATGCTCAATAGAGCCCCAACATCTAGCTGCGCGCCATGAATAATGATTTCGATAGACTTTTTGTCGGAGGGCCTATCTCTCACTTGTGATGCAAGGATGCGCCAACGGCCGACGTACTCCCCAAACGGCTCGGGGGGTTTTTGTGACCATGCCGGTGGAACCATTGGGCGCGGTTCCCCACCTACTCCGGTGTGCGGAAACACACAGGGAGATCTGATACGGTCACGGCGAAAATGGTGAATCTGGAGGAAGAAAGAAGACCCAGAAACACCAAGGGAAGACAAAAGGATAAGGAATGGAGTCGCCACCTAGTCTTTTAATGGAAAGACGAGGAAAACTAGGAAAACACAAAAAGGCAGAAAGCGAACAAGATGCAAAGATGCACGCGTGATCCGTGCCTAATGGATAATGCAAGATGAATGCGGGCCAGAGAAAGGGTAAGGATTCTGGTTACGCATAAGGAAGGGGTTAGGCACCCCCATGCGCCCGAGAAAACTCGATCTTTCTAGGTTTCCTACTATCAATGGTCTGCTAGATGTATGCTTGCTTATTATATATGCTCATGTATGAAGATGACTGAAAACATGCTAAATCAAGGAAAAGTGAAATCAAAGGAAAAAGTTAATCCAAGGGTCAAATGTAGGCATTGTTAATGCCGCTTTACTGTACGCCCTTAGGTGATGAGGAAAATCGTGAAATTCTCAAAAAGCGTCTCACAAAACAGTGGAAATTGGGGATAAATCCAAGAAAATTAAAAAGGGGAAAATAATCCTTGTTTCGGGACCATGTCGGCTTTGCAAGCCTTTTACTGTATGCCCTTGGGCAATGGAAAACCAAAACAAGTGGAAATCACGGAAAATGGAGGAAAACCTGGAAAACGAGGAGGAACCAAAGCTCGGAACAAATCTAGAAAAGCGTGCACCAAGCAAGGAAGAAAAGGCAGGAAAATTCGTGCAAAAAATGTGAAAAGTGTGTAAAATGCAAGTGTGAGTGCAAATCCGAAAACTCCAAGAGGTTTTGTGCAAAAAGCCCAAATCCGAGGAAAGCTGACGTTCAGAAGCCCAAATCATCAAGAAATACATAGAAAAACACATTCCATGCAAGTATGAAGAATTCTAGAGTCAAATGTGCCCTCCTAGTGCAAGTGAAGTTCTCTAGGGGTCAGAATGTAATTTATCCACTAATGCATGCATGCAAATCAATTCAGCATAAAATCAGGGTAAAAATGCAAGTAAAAAGTCTCAGAAATGATCCAGGAAGTTTCAGGGGCAAAATAGTCATTTTACCCCTAAAAACAAGCAATCAGAGTAAAATCAATGAAGCATAGGGGCTAAACTGCAAAAAAAAACCCAGCAAACAAAGCATCTAGAAGAAATTCAATAAAAATAGAGGGTTAAAGTGCAATTAAATCAAGAAAACAAGCTTCCGGAATGTTTTCAAACAAAGTCAGGGAGTTTTATGCAATTTTCATAGTAAAATAAGCCTTCTGAAAGTTTTCTATAAAAGACAAGGGTCTAAATGCAATTTTTCCAATGAAAACATACTTCTGGAAACATTTCAGAGAAGTATGAGGGATAACATGCAATTAAACCATGAAAAACAATATCTAGAGAGTTTTTGAATATGCAAGGGCTTAAATGCAAATAAACCAGCAAAATTGAGCAATCTGAAACATGTATGAAAGTACAAGGGCTTATATGTAATTTTTACTATAAAAAAAAGAACTGCCAGAAACATTTTGAAGAAGCTCAGGGGCTCATATGCAATTTTCACAATAAAATGAACTGTGAGAAACTTTCCAAGGAAATCCAGGGTCATCAATGCAATTTGTCTGAAGCTAAACACATTTTATAAATTCTGGAGAGCTTTATTAAAGTTTTAAACTCAGAAAACATTACTTTAAATGTTCAAGGTAAAACATGTAATATTTTCAGTTAAAACTTTATTCGAAACATTTTAGAAAAATGAAGGAAGGACCTGAATGTAATAAAAGGACCTAATAGTAATGGAAAAAGGATCTACTTGAAATGAAAACTAAGTTTCAAAAGTTTATGCAAAATAACTGTATTTTAATTCTTATTTAAATAAAAAAGGGGCGGCAGCCGCCGTCGACGACCGCCAGGAAAGGTTATCAAGCCCTTCCCATGGCAAGAGGAGAAGGAGAACATCAAATCCAACGACGTGGATCTGAAGGTCGACGGTGGAGGTGGTCCTCCCACCTCCCTTATCGGCGGAGAACTTCGACGAAGTCCCCGGGCAAGAGGAGGTACTGGAAGACCTTGAACGGCGGTGCGGCGACTCCATAGTCCAAGGGGAACTCTCTTGCTTCCTCCTGAGTGGAATGGAGGCTGATGAAGCGGCGGCGAGCTTCGGTAGGCGTTGACGGCATCAACTCCGGTGAATGATGCCCTTATAGCGATCGAGGGCCTGAGGACTGGTTCTGGAGGCTCCGGAGTGCTCGGGGCACGACGTGGAACATTTGCAACAACTTGGAATGGCATGGGGATGCTGGAGGTGCGCGGACCACCTTTGAGGTGGTCGTCTTCTCCGACGACGGCGTCCTGGGCGCTCCTTTCCGGCGATTTAGCACGAGGCTCAGGGAGGCGGTGGAACAGGGATCCAGAGTGTGGAAGAGCAAGGGGGTGGCCAGAGGAGGAGGAGAAAGGGTTCAGGGATCCAGGAGGCGCTCCAGATTGCCCCCCCACCTCTGTCGTCGGAGTGTGGCGACGGCGAGGCACAACGAAGCACCGTTAGCCAAGGGATCACTCTGGATCCCTTGGAAAAGCTCCAGGAAGAGGAGGGCCTAGAAATCTATAATTCAAATGATTAGAGTGATCGGGGATGTGTACCTGGTTGGAGACGTGCCGTCGGAGCTCTGGGAACGACACTGGCTCTCTGCTCCTCTGCTTCTCGCTCTTCGCTCAGAATTCTCTCCCTCATCGTGAAAAAAGAGCCTCTTAATCGCTGCCTCTGCCCCTCCTTATATAGGCGAGAAGAAACCTGAACCCAACACTGTAACCACCCACTCCCATCTCTAACCACCTAACAGACTAACTAAAACCCACTAACTGGTCCTGTAACAGCCTAACAAGCTCCAATGGCTGCCCCTCTTTGCTCCTTTGGTCGCCGACAGCAATCGAAGGCGATCCAGACCCTTGCCGGCGATTGATCTAGTGGCTGGGATTGTCTGGGTGGATCCCTGGGTCAATGGTGAGATCAGTAAGGAGGAGTGGTGAGGCTGAATTCGTGAAGTCTGGTGAAGAGAAAATGGGTTCAATGGGTAAGAAGGAAAAAATGTGAAATTTTTGATTATTTTGGGTAGGAAAAACTTAGGTGAATGAAGGAGGATTTTGGGTTAAATTCTGGTAGAAATAGGTTTGACTTTGGTGAAAATTCAAACAGAAGAAGATGTGGACTGAGCCATTGCGAGCCTTGAGGGTTTCATGGGCCTCCATGGGCCTATGAGGGCTCATATGGGCCTTGTGGGTCAAAATGGGCTCAGTTAGGGTTTAATGGGCTTAGGTGGGCCTTGTGGGCCTCCATTGGCCCAAGTGGGCTTCCATGAATAAAATGGGCCTTGTTAGGGTTAGAGCTTAGCCACCACAAACCCATTCTGCAAAATCAGAAAATTGAGATGTCTACAGATGCCCCTCCCTGAGTGAGGTTGGAGGTCGAGTAGAACAGAGACCGATGTTTAGGGTTGACAAAGACACCCCTCGTGAAACCACAAAAACAGGTAATCCACAGGCAATCAGACTCTAGCCAGGAACATACCAGGGGTCTGTACCAAAGATCCTGCCGCCACAACCAAGGCCAAGCACAACAGATTAAGAATTGACAAGTTGATGACCAATCAACTCCTAAGAGACATGACTGGCTGTCGCACTTGTCGCAAAAAATGCCAGACAAGACTCACAGTGCTTGCCGACCGGGAAATGACTGATCACGGAAGTCATCTGGGTAGTTCGGGCTACCAGCCCTGAAGGATGGAAGAAACAACGAGAGTGGGGAATCCATCAAGCACCACTGGGATTGCCTGGGTAGTTCAAGATACCAGCCCACAAAGGAACAACACAGAGCGGAACTCGAACCAAAAAAGAGGGGCACCGAAGTTCACTTGGAAGGAAAAGGACCAAACCAAGGAGGAAAAAAGGACACCAAGATTCGTTCCAACAGAACGAACCTTGGAAGGGAAAAACACACCAATGTAAAAGAATACCAGGATTCATTCCATCGGAACAAACCGTGGAAGGGAAAATCACACCAGGATTCGTTCCATCGGAACAAACCGTGGATGGGAAAATATCAATGTAAATGAACACCAAGATTCGCTCCATCGGAACGAACCGTGGATAGGAAAAGTCACACCATGATTCGTTCAATCGGAACGAACTGTGGATGGGAAAAATCAGAATATCAAAAGACATCAGGATTCATTCCATCAGAACGAACCGAGGATAGGAAAAACACACCAGGATTCGTTCCATCGGAATGAGCCACGGATGGGAAAAAGCACACCAGGATTCGTTCCACCGGAACGAATCGTGGATGGGAAAATCACCAAGATTCGTTCCATCGGAACGAACCGTGGATGGGAAAATCAGAATATCAACAGACACCAGGATTCGTTCCAACGGAACGAACCGTGGATGGGAAAAATCAATGTAAATGAACACCAGGATTCGTTCCATCAGAACGAACCGTGGATGGGAAAAACACAATGTAAAAGGAACACCAGGATCCGTCCCATTAGAACGAACCGTGGATAGGAAAATTCAGAACATCAAAAGACACCAGGATTCGTTCCATCGGAACGAACCGTGGATAGGAAAATTCAGAATATCAAAAGACACCAGGATTCGTTTAATCGGAACGAACCGTGGATGAGAAAATTCAAACATCAAAAGACACCAGGATTCGTTCCATCGGAATGAACCGTGGATGGGAAAATTCAGAATATCAAAAGACACCAGGATTCGCTTCATTGGAACGAACCACGGATAGGAAATCACACCAGAAGACAATAGGATACGTTCCATTGGAACGAACCGTGGATAGGAAAATCACACCGAGATTCGTTCCATCGGAACGAACCATGGATAGGAAAATCACACTAGGATTCGTTCCATCGGAACGAACCGTGGACAGGAAAAATCTCAAATATAAATGAACACCAGGATTTGTTCCATCGGAACAAACCGTGGATAAGAAAATTCAGAAGTAAAAGAACACCAGGATCCGTCCCATTGGAACGAACCGTGGATAGGAAAATTCAAAGATCAAAAGACACTAGGATTCGTTCCATCGGAACGAACCGTGGACAGGAAAATTCAGAATATCAAAACTCACCAGGATATGATCCATTGGAATGAACCGTGGATTGGAAAAACACACCAAGATTCGTTCCATCGGAACGAACCGTGGATGGGAAAATCTCCAGGATTCGATCCATCAGAACGAACCACGGATAGGAAAATCAGAATATCAACAGACACCAGGATTCGTACCATCGGAACGAACCGTGGATGGGAAAAACACACCAGGATTCATTCCATCGGAATGAACCGTGGATGGAAAAATCACACCAGGATTCGTTCAATCGGAACGAACCGTGGATGGGAAAAATCAGAATATCGAAAGACACCAGGATTCGTTCCATTGGAACAAACCGTGGATAGGAAAAAACACACCAGGATTCGTTCCATCGGAACAAACCGTGGATGGGAAAATCACACCAAGATTCGTTCCATCAGAACAAACCATGGATGGATAAATCACACCAGGATTCGTTCCATCTGAACAAACCGTGGATAGGAAAAATCAATGTAAATGAACACTAGGATTCGTTGCATCAGAACGAACCGTGGATGGGAAAAACACAATGTAAAAGGAACACCAGGATCCGTCCCATTGGAACGAACCGTTGATGGGAAAATCACACCAGGATTTGTTCCATCGGAACAAACCGTGGATGGGAAAATCAGAATATCGAAAGACACCAGGATTCATTCCATCGGAACGAACCATGGATGGCAAAATTAGAATATCAAAAGACACCAGGATTCGTTCCATCGGAATGAACCGTGGATAGGAAAATTCAGAATATCAAAAGACACCAGGATTTGCTCAATCAGAACGAACCGTGGATAGGAAAATTCAAAACATCAAAAGACACCAGAATTCGTTCCATCGGAACGAACTGTGGATAGGAAAATTCAGAACATCAAAAGACACCAGGATTCGCTCCATCGGAACGAACCATGGATAGGAAAATTCAGAACATCAAAAGACACTAGTATTCGCTCCATCAGAAGGAACCGTGGATAGGAAAATTCAGAACATCAAAAGACACCAGGATTCGTTCCATCGGAACGAACCGTGGATAGGAAAATTCAAACATCAAAAGACACCAGGATTTGTTCCATCGAAACGAACCGTGGATGGGAAAATCACCCCAGGATTCGTTCCATCAAAACAAACCATGGATAGAAAAATTCAGAACATCAAAGACACCAGGATTTGTTCCGTCGGAACGATCTGTGGATAAGAAAATTCAGAATATCAAAAGACACCAGGATTTGCTCCATCAGAACGAACCGTGGATAGGAAAATTCAGAGCATCAAAAGACACCAGGATTTGTTCCATCGAAACGAACTGTGGATAGGAAAATTCAGAACATCAAAAGACACCAGGATTTGCTCCATCGGAACGAACCGTGGATAGGAAAATTCAGAACATCAAAAGACACTAGTATTCGCTCCATCGAAACGAACTGTGGATGGGAAAATCACCCCAGGATTCGTTCCATCTGAACAAACCGTGGATAGAAAAATTCAGAACGTCAAAGACACCAGGATTCGTTCCATCGGAACGAACCGTGGATAAGAAAATTCAGAATATCAAAAAACACCACGATTCGTTCTGATGGAACGAATCGTGGATAGGAAAATTCAGAACATCAAAAGACACCAGGATTCGTTCCATCGGAACGAACCGTGGATAGGAAAATTCAGAATATCAAAAGACACCAGGATTCGTTCCATCGGAATGAACCGTGGATAGGAAAAACACACCAAGATTCGTTCCATCGGAATGAACTGTGGATGGGAAAAATCACACCAGAATTCGTTCCATCGGAACAAACCGTGGATGGGAAAAATCAAAACATCAAAAGACACCAGGATTCGTTCCATCGGAACGAACCGTGGATAGGAAAAATCAGAATAACAAAAGACACCAGGATTCGTTCCAACGGAACGAACCGTGGATGGGAAAATCGCACCGGGATTCGTTCCATCGGAACGAACCGTGGATGGGAAAAACAGAATATCAAAAGACATAATTATTCATTCCATCGGAACGAACCGTGGATAGAAAAATCACACCAGGATTCGTTCCATCAGAACAAACCTTGGATGGGAAAATCACGCCAGGATTCGTTCCATCGGAACAAACCATGGAGGGGAAAATTTAGAATATCAAAAGACACCAGGATTCGTTCCATCGGAACGAACCGTGGATAGGAAAGTTCAGAATATCAAAAGACACAAGGATTCATTCCATCGGAACGAACCGTGGATAGGAAAAACACACCAGGATTCGTTCCATCGGAACGAACCGTGGGTAGGAAAAATCTCAAATATAAATGAGCACTTGGATTAGTTCCATTTGAACGAACCGTGGATAGGAAAAAAACTCAAAAGTAAAAGAACACTAGGATCCATCCCATTTGAACGAACCGTGGATAGGAAAATTAAAAATAAATGAACACCAAGATTCATTCCAACGGAACGAACCGTGGATAGGAGAATCTCAAATGTAAATGAACACCAAGATTCGTTCCATCAGTACGAATTGTGGATAAGAAAATTCAATGGTAAATGAACACCAGGATTCGTTCCAACGGAACGAACCGTGGATAGGAAAATTCAAATGTAAATGAACACCACGATTCGTTCCACCGGAACGAACCGTGGATAAGAAAATTCAACGGTAAATGAACACTAGGATTCGTTCCAACAGAACGAACCGTGGATAGGAAAATCAATGGCATAAGACACCAGGATTCATTCCAACGGAACGAACCGTGGATAGGAAAATTCAAAGTAAAAGAAAAGGGCCCTGAACTCGTCTGTTTGGACAAAATTCAAAGGCGAAGGGAGGTCAGACCTTCTGCTTAGCCACAAGGATTTGCCAAGGGGGAACTTATTTAGATATCAGTGCACCCTGGATCTTCACCACTATGGGGAATGTCTGTTGAAATGGCGCAGTGTCATGCTACGGTCGTCATTCCAGTGGGGACCATTATGTGGTGAATGTCATTTCTCTGTAAGAAGATACACTGACCATCACTTGGAAGATAATTCATGCCATGCATTCTCGAAATAGCCCTTTCTTCCACGAAGCAGCTTACATGCCCTTGGTCGAAGGCTCTGATTACATTGATGTTCTGTATGTGACTTTTGACCAAAGAGCAGCTGACATGCCCCTTGTTGAAGGTTCTGATTACATTAATGTTCTGTATGTAACTTTTGACCAAAGAGTAGCTGACATACCCCTGGTCGAAGGTTCTGCTTCAATTTCACCACAACGAGTCCTTTGTATGTGACCTTTGACCAAAGAGTTGCTGACATGCTCGTGGTTGGAGGCTCAGGTTCAGCTACATTGTAAGTTGATGTTCTGTTAGGTGCCTGAAACACGACTTTCCATCAAAGAGCTGCTGACATGCCCCTGGTCGAAAGTTCTGGCTCAATTACACTGTAGCATGTGCTTTATCTGAGACTTTTGACCAAAAAGTAGCTGACATGCCCCTGGTCAAAGACTCTGATTCAATTACACTGTAGCTGGTGTTTTGTCTGTGACTTTTGACCAAAGAGCAACTGACATGCCCCTAGTATTGGACTGGCTGGACATCACTTGAGGGTATGGGGTCTTGGAAGCCAGGCTGTAACTACAGATGTTCTGTGAACCACTGGAGTACTTGAGACCGTCACTAGCTGAAGCAAGCGACCATTCATCAAGTGACTGAGAATATGTGCAACCAACTACTTTCCTACTCTGTACTTGGAAGATTGAAGGAATCGGGGCGACTTGATAGAGGTCTTTGATTGAGGTTGTAATCTACCCTTGACCGGCATGTTGGGGCATATTCTATTCACCTGTGGTGTTTTGATGGCTCTGTATTTGGGCGCACCACTTTAGGATATCTTTCTGATTGTCTTCGCCAAATTCTAGATTATTGTAGGGTTCACAGTCACGTTGTTGTCCCTGCTAATCATTTGACATGTAGGTTCTGATCA
>JAMKQA010014365.1:0-37745 GCA_024699735.1 Posidonia australis
CCTTCCTCGTGCGTAATAGGAATCCTTACCCATCCTCTGGTTAGCAGACATCCAGCCTTCCTATCTGCATCACATGCATGCATTCATCCTTTTGTGGTTTTCCTCGTCTTTCCCTTAAAAGACTAGGTGGCGACTCCTTCTCTTTTCCTTGCGCCTTCACCATCCTTCGGCATGGCTGTGATCCCTTTCCCCCCTCCCTCCGGGTCGGGTCCGGCATGGTCACAAGGGTTTTTAGGGTTTTGAGTTTAATTATGTGATTTTAAGTTAGAGTCTTTTGGGGTTTTATAATTTTAGGGTTTTTATGAATTTAAATGGATTAAAGTGTTATGTTTGAGTTTTAATTTAGATTTAATTAGTTCTTTACTTGATTTAATTAGGGATTTAGTTTAATTGGTTTTTATTATGGTTTTGACTTAGATTTTGATTTCATTGGTTTTTTGCTTGTTTTTTGTTTCAATTAGGATTTTTACTTAATTAGGTTTAATTTCCAATGGATTTTAGTGAGTTTTATTTGATTAGAGTTTTAATTAGGGTTTTTGCTGAATTAATTTGAGTTTTAAATGGTTTACATGTATTTTACTTGATTTTGATTTTAATTAGGGTTTTACTCAATTAACTTGGATTTTAAATAGTTTGAATGGATTTTATTTAATTTTAGTTTTAATTAGGTTTTTACTTAATTAATTTGGATTTTAAGTGGCTTAAGTGGTTTTTATTTAATTTTGGTTTTAATTGGGGTTTTTACTTGATTAATTTGGATTTTAAATGTTTTAAATGAGTTTTGTTTAGTTTTGATTTTTGATTAGGCCAGAGTAGACTTGTGTGGTCCTAAATGGGCTTGTGTGGGCTTGTGTGGGTTTAAGGTTTTGGTAGAGTTTGGGTTTAGGTTTGAGAGTTATGGTTTTGGTGGTCACAACCAGAGCATCTTTCCAGTGGAGTCTGTTGTCAAGTGACTGCAAAATCGAGGTGTCTATAGGTACTCAATCAACTCTCTTTGAGACCAACCCAATGGTGTAAGGCAAGGCCACCATGCAAGATGCATTATCTTAATAAAATTTCAGCTTTAAAGAGTGGCCATACAAGATCAAAATTTATTCATGTTCAGAACAAACAAGGGTACAGAAGGAAATAAAGTTGAATAACTACACATCCATGTTACTTCGTGTCCTCTTTGCGTTGCCAACATTGGAGAATAGAGGTGGACTTAGGAAGAGCTCGTTGATAGGCCAAGTCTCCGAGATTTTAGCCTCATATTCCACCGTATATCCACAGCCCTTTGCTATGGTGACACGGTTAGACCAGATACAGTGCAGTAGATCCACAACCCTTTGCAGATCAGGCATTGCCCACAAACGCCAGTCGGAAGGCCAGTCAGTTGGCATAGTTTGGAGGCATAGCTATCACGTCGCATGAACGTGGTAGGTCCTAGAAAATTGGACAAGTTACACATTCGACATACCTCTTCTAGTGTTGGAGTTAGCTCCACTTGTTCGAAATGGAAGACATGGAATGCTGGTTTCCAAAAGCGGGCGACTGCACACAGCAGATATCGGTTGACTTCTACCTCAGTTATGCTTAGAAATTTTGTGGAGATTCCCCAGGTTTGGAGTTTGTCCCGATCACCATAAGACAGTCTGGTAATCCAGTCCCGTAATACGTCTGAGCAGTGGACAGGCGTGACCATAGTCGGGAACCCCTAGAAATCCACAGGGATAAGTAATAAAAAGGAAAAGGGTTGTAATTCAATGCAGGAAAAGGAGCGAGAATTGATAAAGCTTACCATTTCCCTAGGAAAAAGAATCAAAATGCTCATCTCAAAGATTTGCTCTCACTCAAATACAAATGCCAAGGTGATGGAGCCCCAAAGCTTAAATAGGTGATGGGAGAATCTATGATGGAAGAGAATATAATCGTTGCCACTAGTAGGTGGAACAAGAATTGTGTGAACAAGGAAAGTAGGTGGAAGGTAGGTGAGAAGTAGGTGACTCACAGAGCTTGCACACTAGTCTGCCTGGGAATCTAAATGATAGGCGATTAATGCTGGCGCATGATCTAGGTGTTAATTGGAAGCGACATAAGTAAGCGGGTATCACAAGCGACATTAGTTGATGAACGTTACTGGCGAAAATAATAGACTGAAATAGCAAGCAAAAGTAACTGGCGAAAAGCCCTAGTACAATATTCAGTATAGACTGTTTGTAAAGCTTGCCCATTCAGTGCAAAGGGCTTTTAAGACCTGTAAAGCCTGCAGATAGCACATAGGGCATACAAGCACACATAAAGAATAGGTTGAAACATTTTTTCTGTTATTTAAATGCATTTTGCCACATTTTTATAAATGTATCTTTACAAAACATCAAGTCAGGTTACATCAGAATTCCCTAAACAAAGGAAGAAGTAAACCTAATCCTCCCAAGAGCTATGGCCCTCGTCAAAATCACTAGCGTCATCCTTTCTGGCAGCAGCAACAACAGTGGCATTCTGGAGGCACTTATGGCTGATCCTACGGGAGATCCTGGCAGAGGTAGCCCTGACCCGTGATGGTCCAACAACAGAGGTGCCAGTATCTTCTTCTCTTGAGATATCCTGGGATTGAAGTCCACTGAGAATTCCTCGCTTGTGTTAGGGTTTAGGCTCCTCTCAACCCCACCACCTTGTAAACAGATAGCAACTAGTTAAACATAGTATTACGAAATGAATTGAACTATTGTTTAATATAAATTCATACCTCAAGAAGGGCCTGCCAACGAATTTCCTGCAACGAGCCAGAAAAGAGAAGTAGCACAGTAGTTAATACAGGACAGTTGTTAGATATAAGAAAGATTTGTTTCTTACCTCCTGGTGCTTCAATTCCGTGTAGAATGTTGCAAAGCACTACTCGAACCCCTAAGGCAGGACACATGTCAGAATATGAAAAAAGGCTAGAAATAAAATATTTTTGAAGGAGGGTGTTTACTTGGGCCCACTCAACACTAAGCCACATGCCACGTTGACTTTCCTGGAGGTTGACTTCAAACAGATATGGTTTTCCATCACGGTGAAACCACTCCAGGTAGTCCTTATAAGCGATTGTTCAAAGAATATATCTGCTCCGTACATTTACAACCGCAGCCCTCAAGAACTTCGCCACTGCCCAGGAGATGGGCTTTAAGCCCATGTTAGTAGGAGGAGGAATTGGAATGCAGAACTCATTTGTAAACTGTTGTCGCACTCGCCCAAGCAGGTAGTACACGGAGTGTTAGTGACAGTAACTTCTAACTTGTCGATGAGTCAGCTCCCAAGCAAAGTTGAGGGGAATCCAGTCATACCCCTCATACCTGGTAAAGGGACGAAGATTCACCTATATTCACAGAATATTAGAGGCGTGTGATTAAACATATTACAAAAATTTTGGAAAATTAACATCAAGAAACAGTAATAGCAAGTCAAACAGAGGAAAGAGTGGACTTACATCCTCAATGCTCAGCAAGTCAAGTAATTATCTGTATGCCTCATATGAAAAGACGCCAGAGGCGACCCGGTGGTCCAGCTCACACCACTGGCGAGGAAGAGGTAGCATGTCCCGATGATGGCGGTAGCAAAAGTGCCCCCGGAATACATGCTCCATTGACCAATACTGCGAAACACAAGAAGCAAGTTGGAACGGATAGTTAGTATTTGAAAAAATTGAAATAAAATGAATAACAAGGGGAATTACTGTCAAAAGGGGATATTGCTCGATATAGGAGCAGCGGTTCTTCTAAACCATCAAGTCTAAGGTGGGCATAGCTAGCTCCACCTAGTCATAAAAATCCAGTCGACTCAGGTATGCTATATAGATCAACCAGTCTACATGAACGCAATGGCCAGAGGTGTTACAGAAAATCAGATAAATTAGCTCCAGAAGAAAGTGGCGAAGGACATAATCCTTCTCAACAGTCCCGGGAGCAGGGTCTGGCCAAAACAGGTGCCACTATCGCAGCCACTGTAAGGTGAATTTGAAAGAAGACCTCTTGCTGTTCGGTGGGTCTCGTCCAAGCAATGTCGGAACCTGGAAGAAGCCCTGAGTCGTTTTCCCAGTAATAGACTCCGCCCCAAAGTGCAGCCTGGTTAGGAGAGCCCAGTGCTCCAGTAGGATCCTCAACTTGCCGAATAGAATGTGGAAGGTGTGCATCTCGTGCCTCCAGCGCTTTGCCAAGGCCTAGAAGAACTGGTATTGACTGTGCATCACCGAGATACGTAGAAAATGCCTAAACAGCGACTCGTGAAGGAGGAAGTCACGCAAGAAAATGGGAAGCCGACGGAAGAGCTCAAGCATGGGCAACTAATGGCACCGCATGATGCAGTTGGCATCCCCTGCCTATCAAACCAAAACACAAGCAAGGTTAGAACATCATGAAAGATTGTTAGTTAAAACAAGAAGTAAGGGAAATAGTTGCCCGAAAAGAGGACTTCTCGCTGATATGATCAGGGTCCAAAAGTCGACCCTGGAAATTGCCAACCTCCTACATTGAACAAGGAATTGTTTCAGTTTAGCTCAGCTAATCAAAAGTGTTGCTGAAATAGATAATTAAGACGATTATACCTCCTCATGGATTTCAGGCTCAACAATACTTTGCGAACTGGAAGCCTGAGCTCATGAACCTGAAGGATGAGACCGTGAAATAGTAGCCCAGGACTGGGAGGCAGAAGCAGAGGGCCTTGAATCGAAAGCCTGACACCCGAGACTGTGAGCTAGTGAAAATCGACCTCGAACCAGAAGTAGGTCAGAGTTGAGTCGCAGAAGCAGGAGACTCTAGGACAAAAGCCTGTGACTGAGAGCATGGGGCATGGCCACAAGTAAAAGTTCAAGAGTTAGACACTTCAAGGGACCGCAAGCCCATGGCAGAACTATCGCCGACAGACCTGGTCTACGATTCTCCGACCGTACCCAAGGTAAGAGTCTGAGAACTGGAAGCCTCCTGGATCTCCTGTGTGCCCTCACCACTACTACTCCTAGAGACAGACTGCAAATGCAAGGACATGGTTAGTCAAGGCAATAATGTTAATTAAAGGTAGCAGAAGCAATTAAAATTATCAGCAGTCCGATGAAGAGTTGTAAACTCAGTTCAAATCACAGATGGGTTGTTAGAAATCAAAGGCACCTTGTACACAGAATATGTTCAAAAACAACAAAAAGAGGGCAGGAAACATTACAAGAATCTATTTTCACAAAAGCAAGACAGTAAAGTAGGCAGTAAAGGCATAACAGATTATTCAATTCATGAAACTGTAGCTAAATTGTTAACAAATACACCTAGATGGCAAGACATATTGCAGGGTCATACAAATGGGCACACAGAATATTATTTACACCTTGGCAAATTTAATTGTTGGGTCATTGAGTACTTCGACATTGGAAGACTCATTTCAAGCATTTCCTGATCATCCATTTAACACAGAATTAAATGATGACACGCCCTATTTAGTTCAAATCAACTCATTCAAGCATGGGGGCTGGGAATTCAATTAGTTCATTTGCAAATAATGCATAAAGCATGGCAGACAACAAAGGTTAGGTCATGAATATTCATGGAAAAATAACATTGTTTGGAGACATCCACCCTAGATGCAATGGGTCATCTCTGGGTAGCCCAGACATGTCGTCGTCAGCCTTTTGAGTGTCATTACAACCCTTCAGCACAAGCGGCAGGCTTTTATCACCGGCAGGGGTGGATGTAGGTGGGGGCCAGTGGGGGCCCCACTGGACTAAAAAGAAAAAACACTATAGTATACATATTATTGTGCAAATAACCTTCATATAAAATCATTGCTATTGTAATCTCTTTTTAACTTCTTCCCCTCGTAAAAAAAAATATATGTTGGTGGTTTTTAAAGTTGTCATATTTTTCTATTATAATTATGGTATCAATTATTTTTACAACTACTTTGATAATTTATTTTGTATAGCCCCCACAGTGAAATATTTCTAACTCCGCCACTGATTCACCGGCCAGCTCACCGACGATGGATTCCAAGCAGTAGGCTGGAACCTTCATGAGGTTTCCGGCTCCGGCGACCTCTGGTAGGACCATGGCGAGCCTTCGGCGTATCACCAACAGCTCACCAGGTCGCCTCTTCAGCCCCTTCAACACTGGCGTGTCGGCAAAGCTGTCGTGCCTCAGCCCTCTAACCTCTGAGCAAACCGCCGGTGACGTGACCGTATGATGGGGCAAGGAAGGAGAGTAATATAAAGGACCATTAGTAATGGAGGGGAGGAGAGGGAGAGGCGTACCAGTTTCATCGTCGACGCCATCGAGCCGTCTCCACACAGTAGCCCCGTCGCCTCGAACCAGCTGCAAGTACCGTCGCCTCCCACCGCTCACCGTTTCCAGCCCTGGTCACCTGAGAGGAAAAGGAGGAGATGTAGTCATCAAGCGGAGAAGGGATGAAGAAGGAGAAGAAAGAATGGGATGACCTTTTTTTTTCTTTTCAATTGAAATGAAAAATTGCAATCAGGCCCTTATAGTCCTATGAAAATGCACATCACAAAAAAGTAGAAGGAACGGGCTCTTTGGTTCATGCAAACCATGTTGTTGCAGTTCAAAGAAGTAGTGGGGCCCACCAAAGAAGAATCTCCAAAGTTTCACGAAGGAATTCCCTATAGAATCAACTTCAAGGGCTAAAATGCAATTTACCCATTGAAATTGCGATCAGCCCCTCTACATGGGAATTGCACATTGAAATAATGTTATAAAGACATGAAATTTTCCCACATGGCCTCATGAATTGAGAGTTTGTTAATGAAGCCCAGTAGATTGGCAAAATTGCAGTTTAGTCCAGAAGTTATACACAAACTACATCTAAGTCCTTGACCTATTCAAATTGCAAAGCAGTGATAAAAATCACGTGCGTCCATAAACAATGATCTAGGTACATCTTGGCGAAGTGTCCAAGTCCCCAGAAGTGGTCGACAATACAAATTGGGAAAATTGCAGTATCTTCCCTATACTTCCATAGAAATTGCACACATCACCGGAGAAGTTTCAGAATATGCCAAGGGGTCTTGAGTTCTTCTCCAGCTCCCAAGAATCATTTTTCAGCATTGTGTAGGGCAACGAATTATCCAAGCATGTGAAGAACTTCATTGTGGGAAATTTGCATATGAACCCCTGTACTTTTGAAATTGCAATAAATTGCTCCAAAATCGGTGTTCTCATGTCAATATTGACACATGACCTCTATTTAGGGTTTCGTCTCCCAAAGACGCTTATCCTCATCTCCCTGATTCTCGTCTGAGAGGGCAGAATTCAAAGACACTTTCGTCGTCTGAGAGGGTGGAATTCAAAGATGCTTTCCTTGTCTCCCGGATTCTCGTCCAAGAGGATGGAATTCAAAGACGCTTTCCTTGTCTCCCTGATTCTCGTCTCAGAGGGTGGAATTCAAAGATGCTTTCCTCGTCTCCCTAATTCACGTCTGAGAGGACGGAATTTAAGGACACTCATCCTCGTCTCCCTGATTCTCGTCCAAGAGGGTGGAATTCAAAGACACTTTCCTCGTCTCCCTGATTCTCGTCCGAGAGAGCGGAATTCAAAGATGCTTTCCTCGTCTCCCTTATTCTTGTCTGAGAGGGCGGAATTCAATGATGCTTTCCCCATCTCCCTGGTTCGCTTCTGAGAGGACCAAATTCAAAGGCACATTCTGGTCGGTGAGTTCGAAACTTACCATTCTTCAATCAGTGAGTTCAAAACTTACCATTTCCTGGTCAGTGAGTCCGAAACTTACCATCCTTCGGTTGGTGAGTCCAAAAATTAGCATTCCTCAGTCGGTGAGTCCGAAACTTACTATCCTTCGGTCGGTAGGTCTGAAACTTACCATGCCCCATTCGATTCTTGCTTAGAGAGTTTAGAGCTGATGGTGCCCTCTTTTGTCCTTACCCCAAGTGGGTTAGACCAATCCTTTTGGGCTGGTACCCCAAGTTACCCGAATGACATCCATTAAATGTCTAGTTTTTTTGGTTGATAGGCCTCGTGTCCTATCATACCCCCTTGATTTTGAGGACGTGCTAATTTCTCGCTCTCCCATGGATATGGGTGGGGTGTCTTGTCAACCCTGAGCATCAGTCTCAATTACTCTTGACCTTACTCAGGGCGGGGCATCCATAGACACCTTGGATTTTACAGGAAGGTATGAACAGATCTAGAGTAGAGAGGGTGTGATCTTGGAGTTGTCTTGATAAGAGTTCATGATTGCCATTGGTTTCCAGTTGTTCCACGGTAAGTGGTCAGTGGGATCGAAGGCTACATGACTGACTTTTATTGGGCCAAGCAAAAGTTCTAGTCGGTTATATGTGGCGAAAGTGAGTGGCGAATATAGCTGGCGAAAGTAAGTGGCAAAATTCGCTGGCGGAATGCCTTAATTCAGTGCTAAAGGGCATAGGAGTCATTATTGCTACTTAATTTCTAGACTTTCTACTAATTACAGCTAGGATTGAGCCTGGCCTCGTTCCTTTTATCTCTAGGGACCATGGTGACCTTAATTTGGTAGTGAATTCACCATTTCAAGCTCTTGGAAATCATCAGCACCATCCACTGGAGACCGTTAAGCATCCACGGCCTCAATTCATCTCCAATGCCTATTGAAACCCTTTGGTGCCACTCTAGAGGAAGGATCGCCACCACTTCAACCAACTCCCAAGTGTTCCAGCTCCAGACTTCATCCGGTGATCCAACTCCAGTGTCAATGCCTCCGATGGCAAACTCACCACGGTCGACGACGCCTGAGCTTAGAGAAGCCTCCGATGACGCACGACACTCCATAGGTAAGTCTTCTACCCTTCCATGTCATCATTTTAATATCGTTCGACCGCAGGTAGTTGGCAATAAGCTCTCAACACTCGCTCTCTTCTCCTCCTTCGATTTGGAGATGCTGATCAGGGAGGGAATTTGTAGCCTTTTTGTGCACAATGTGCACGATTCTTCCTCCACCTTGCCTCCCCTACCTTCCTGAGCTCTAGAAAGCACTCGACGCCCTCCGATGAGGATGATCGATGCCTACGTCGATGAGAAGCAGGTAGAGCAATCCGTCCAGTCTTCCATGGTGGAGGCTTGTGGTCCTGCTTTGCTTCGTCACTATGGCTCCTCCAGCGGTTGCTTCTCCGCCTTCGCGCCTCCCTGATCCTTAGCAAGGATCGACGGCGATGCTTTGTGAACGTCGGATATCTTGTTGATGAGCTCAGAGAGGAGGACAGCAGAAGCTTCCACCTGGCAATAGGATCATCGGTGAAGCCTTTCCATCACTCGAGCATGCTTCTTAGGCACTGAAAACGCTCTCCCTTGCCACACCGACGTCTGCTAGAGCTGACTAGAGTTTCCTTTGCTGAGGTTGATATGGAGAGAAGCTCATGGCACCACTCTTCAATCTAGACGACCAGGAGTCTTCCATGTGCCTCCCTCCAGCACCTTCAGGCAACATTCAAGCAATGCACGTTGAAAGCGCCACGATTTGATTGGAGCTCAGTCGCTGGGCAAATGGTGGGTCATGCGGTTCCCAATAGTGGAGGAAGCTGGTGATTAATTCTGGCGAAAAAGAGTGGCGGTTATAGGCTATGGTTTCAGCTAGCGAAATTAACTAGTGAAAATCGTCGACGTGGGGCCTAGAGATCTAGGTGGTTATAACTGATTCTTGGTTTCTTGATTTGACTGATCTTTGATTTCTTGAATTTCCTCAAGATTCCATGGAAATCCCTACTCAATCTTGGGGCAATTGATCTTTTGGCATGATTTGCCAAAAATGCCCTTTCTTTGCAATTTTATCATTTCTCCCATATTTTCTGATTTTCATGATTTTCCAACTTGATTTGGATTTTCATCGCCCTAAGGCGTACATTAACAGGCTTGACAATGCCTACATGGACACGAATGAGGACTATTTTCTCTTATTTGACTTTCTCGAATTTTCCTAGTTTCTGCTGTTTTTGCGAGACGCTTTCTGAATATTTCCAATTTTCACGATTTTCCTCATCGCCCAAGGGCGTACAGTAAAGTGGCATTTTCAATGCCTACATTGTCCCTCGGATTATTTTCCTTATCATTTCTCTTTTATTCATTGTTTTCTTGGAGATTTGTCATGTCACATTCATCTTAGACATGTGCATTAGAAGTAGACAGGTAAACACACACTAGATCATGAGCAAGCGGTTAACCTAGAAAGACCGAATTCTTCAGGCGTATAGGGTGCCTAACACCTTCTCTATGTGTAACAAGAATCCTTACCCTTTCTCTGGCCCATAGTGATTTGCACACTATATCCATTAGGCATGGAGCACACATGTGTCTTTGCATTGATTTCTTTGGGTTTTCTTTGTGTTTGGTTTTCCTCGCTTTTCCATTAAAAGACTAGGTGGTGACTCCTTTTCCATGTCCTTTTCTTATCCTTCTTTGGTGTTTCCGAGTCAAGTCTCCTTCCTCGGATTTACCATCTTCGCTGTGACCATATCGAAATTCGTCGTGTGTTTCCATGCTTCAAGGAGTCGTGAAGGGTTCCCACCGACATGGTTACAGATAGCACTAAACGTGATGCATAGCTTACAACCTGTGCTCATCAATCAAATTCGAATGAGCATAGCGATTTCATTCCACTCAGCTTCCTCTAACTTTGCTTCTCTTAAGACTCTAAGGGATGGGAACTTTATCTTGAAGGGTAGCATTGCCATCATGCCATAGATCAGCAAATAGGGAGTTGCTCTTATAGATGTCTAGATAGAAGTTATGTAAGCCCACAAAGCATATGGGAGTTTCTCATGTCAATCTCTAAGAGTCTCTACCATCTTCTTCAGTATTTTAGCAAGGTTCTTGTTGGTTTATTCTACCATGCCATTCATCTGTAGGTGGTATGGAGAGGATCAATGGTGCTTGATTTGGAAGTTCTGTAGGTAATCTTCGATACTATTGGCTATGAAATTCTTCTCGTTGTTAGAGATGACTGTGTGTGGGACCCTATATCGGGTTATGATGTTATTTCTAAGTAACATCTTTGTTGCTGCAACCATGACTTTCTTGTAGGATGCTGCTTCTACTCATTTAGTGAAATAGTCGATAGCCACTAGGATGAATCGATGTCCATTTGAAGATACTAGATGAATAGTGCCATGACAACGACATGATGTGTAACTGTTGTAGGGGAGCGTGGATCAAGTTCCCATGGATTGGCAAGCATGACATCTTCAAATGAATTGGCTACAGTCTGTCTCCATGGTTGATCAAAAGAAGCCTTGTAACATGATCTTCTTGGCTAACAAGACACCATTCATGTGCAACCCACATGTTCCAATGTGAACTCGTAGCACTAAAGTATCGGCTTCTTTCTTGTTCAGGCATCTCAAAAGCATCTGGTTGTACGCTCTTCGGTACATATGTCAAGTCTTGAGCACATATTTTGATGCTAGGCACATCATGGTTCTCTGATCTACGGCTGTGGCATTAGAGGGAAGGTTTCCAATCTCCAAGAAGACTTTAATGTCATGATTCCATGGGAGCTCTTCTATTGTGTCTACCTCTTCTATGCTCATGCAGTGTGCAGGGCGATTGACACGATTGACTAAAACATCTATTGCATGATCCTTTGGTATTGAGAGCCAAGATGCTAGATCATCTACATAGGCGTTCCTTACTCTGTTCATGAAATAGAAGTGGATGTCCTCAAATTCCGACATGAGCTCCAAGAGATAGGTGTGGTATGGCACCAACTTCTGATCCTTTGTCTTCTAATTACCATTGACATGCGAGATGACTTGCATGGCATCACCGTGGGCTTGTAATTTGCAGACACCATGTTCAACTAGGGCTTGGAGTTCGAGGATGCATGTCTCATATTCGACCTCGTTGTTTGTACACTTGAAGCTCAACTTCCGAGCATACAGGATCATTTGACCTTGTGGCATTGCTAATACCACGTCAATGCTCATTCCCTTCTTGTTTACCACACCGTCAAAATAAAGATGCCATTGTTTTTCTCCTATGAACTCCTCTGATTCTAAATCATCCATGGTGAATAGTATATCTTCATCAGGGAACTGAGTCTGCAAGGGTTGATATTTTGACAATGGTAGTTCAACCAAGAAGTCTGCTACTACTGCCCTTTTATCAATTTTTGCGTGACAAAAGTGATGTCATATTGAGACAATAACACTTGTCACTTGACACACCGGCCCACTAGTTCTAGTTTTTGAAATAGATACTTTATCGGATCATGGTGACACAAAAGTAGGACAGGATACGCCATCATGTAATGCCTCAGGCATTGTGCGGCATAAACAAGGGATAAGTAGACTTTCTCAATAATGTTGTACTTGACTTCACAATTGTTAAACTTCTTTCTCATATAGTAAATGGCTCTCTCCTTGCGACCTGACTCATCGTGCTAGCCCAAGACTATGCCCATGGATTGATGTGTCACTGATAAGTAGAGGAGTAGTGGTCGCCTTGATGTCAGTGGAACCAAAACTGGAGGCCTTGCTAAGAGTTGCTAGATCTTCTCAAATGTGGCTTGGCACTCCTTGCTCCAACTAATCTAGGCATTCTTCTTTAGGAGCTTAAGGATTGGTTCGCAAATCGACGTGAATTGAGCAATGAACCGGCTAATATATTGTAGTTGCCCTAGCAACCCTTGGACTTTTTTTTTGTAGTGAGGGGAGGCATGTCAATGATCGCTCTAGCTTTGTTAGGATCCATTTCAATTCTCCTTTAGTTGATGATATATCCAAGGAGCTTTCCTGATGACACACCAAATACACACTTACTATGGTTGAGATGGAGTTGGTATTTCCACAAACGATCAAATAGTTTTCTCAGGCAAGTAAGATGCCCTTTAGGTTCTCTTGATTTGGAGATCATGTTGTCCATAGTATACCTTGGTTTCTTGATGCATGAGGTTGTGGAAAAGTGTTGTCATCACCCTATGATATGTGGCACTCACATTCTTCAACCTGAATGGCATAACCTTGTAAAAGAAGATTCCCCAAGAGATAATAAATGATGTCTTCTCCATGTTTTCTTCTTCCATTCTAATCTGATTGTAGCTTAAGAAACTATCCATGAATGATAGCATCTTGTGCCCTGTGGTGTTGTCCACTAGGACATTGATGTGATAGTGAAAAGTTATCTTTAAGGCTCACTTTGTTGTGATCTATATAATCTATGCACATGTAGACCCATCCATCCATTTTAGGTACTAGCACAACATTGGCAAGCCATTTTGAATAAAGGATGACCATGAGAAAGTCAACTTTATGCTGCTTCATGATTTCCTCCTTAAGCTCGAGCAGCCACTATGGTCGCCATCTTCTAAGCTTTTGTTTGATTGGCTTGGCATTGGGCTTGAGAAGCAAAGTGTGCACAACTACCTCGACATCCAAGCCAACCATATCTTCACAACTCCAGGAAAAAACATCTATGTACTCTCTGTGGAAGGCAACGAACTCTGCTTTGGCCTAGGGTGTCAACTTGGCGTTGATGCGTACTTCTTTAACATCACCAGTCATGCCAACATTGAAGAACTCCGTTTCCTCTTAAATGTGGAGAATAGGACCCTCCTGATCATTGTCATAGGATTGGAACTCTGGTGGTGCATCATCATATTCAATTGTGCCTTCATCATCCTCCTCCTCATAGGCTATGAGCTCAGACAAGATCTTTTTTGTCGAATGTAGGATCTGTGACGTCAAAAGAAAAGACCTGCTCTAACTTCTACCCTTATCGGTGCTTGAGGAGAGTTACATTGATCTGAGTGTTTTTGCAGTAGCAATGTGTGGTTTCTACTCTAGTGCTCTCTAGGCCTATCAATGGACCTAGCTGTTATGCCTCTTCTGCTGCCATGTCTTTATTAGTACATGCTAACTTTTTTGAATTTTCTGATTTTTTTTTGTGCTTTTCTGCTATGGAGTCTTTATTTGGTGCCTATCGCTTTGTTGGCTGTCCCGATAGCCACCACTTAGGCTATCTATTAAGCCTAAATCAGGTTTTTCTTTTACCCTCACCTTAAGGTGAGGCCTAGGCTACAAAAACCATCTAGACCTGCCTCTTGGCTGCTGGGAGATTTACTCCCCTGGTCTACCGCAAACCGACTCTTCTTTTTCAAGAACCATGATGGCCAACTGGTCTTAGAATTCTTGAGGTAAGGATACTGTTTCCTACTCAGTTGCTACTACTTTGCCCTTCCTTGTCCTGTTCTCCACTATCGCATCCTCTGCCAGCATGGCGAGCTGCTCTTGGAATAATATTTCCAGATCTTGAAGCATTGTGTCTACTTGAGCATCTATGGTTGTTCCATCCTCTTCGTCGAAGGTGAGATCGACATAGTAGGCCTGTGCAGGCTCGTGCTCTTTTTGGCCTAGGATTCCTATGCCTAGTGCGATGCCTTTGGTAGTGAGCTGGATTTGGATAGGCAGTGATGGTGCTGGAAGGGCTGCCAAATGCTCCAGAGGGTGCGTGGACGAAATTATTGCACCTAGCTACTGGGCCAATTGCTAGACGACTGAGCTGGGAATTACGCCTTCTACTAGTGTTGGTGATGGACTTGTGAATGATGTTGTGGGGAGTGATAACTGTACTAGATTTGCTGAGGTAGATATTGGAAGCGTTGATGCTATTGGTAAACTGTGTAGTGAGGCAGGCTGCACTACTGGTGTGGTGGAACCGACTAACTGGTCCACTAGTGAGCTAGATTGTTGTGTGAGAGTTGCTGATACCCTGGGTGAACTGGCTGACTGAACTGTGAGTTGCATTGACTATGCAGAAACTGTGGTGATGTGCGAAGGAGAGACTGGTTGTACTGCATATGGTGTTGAAATTGTCAGGGATATTGCTGTGTCTGTTGGGATAACTATTGTCAAGATGGTAGGGGATAATGCTAAGAGTACTAACTGTGGTAGTGTTGGGACTCCATTTGGGGCTACTACTTGTATCCAAGACCCTCATGATCTCGCCACTTTACTGCAATGATTGGTTTGATGATCCCTTGGTTGTTCCACCCAAGGGGTGTCCCTTTCTCTTACCCCCACCTATGGCATAGATTCAAAGGGATGCTATGAACAGATGGGTAGCTGCCACACTCAAAGTCAGGGATAAAGTTAATCGACTCAAACCGATTAATACGATATAGAGCATCAGATGGCTTTGGTTCAAATTGGATAGTTTACAAGGAGACAGATGATACAGTGTCGACCCTCTCTTTCTTGAAATTCTCGACCATGACGGTAACGATGTTATTGTCCCAGTCGAACTTAATCATGCGATGGAGGGTCGAATGGATGACTTGATGCTTGTGTAGCTAAGGGCACCCAAGATGTAGATTGAAAGAAGACTCGAAATCCACAACGTAGAACTCTACGCTGAACTCAGCCGAGCCAATGATGAGGGGGATGACTAGGAGACCTAGTGCGTATGGTGTGTGTTATCAAACAACATCATACCTTTTACTATTGGCGTGACAACCTTGACTTTGAATTCGAGCTTGCTTGCTATACACAATAGGCAAACATTTAAGCCCATGCCATTGTCTACCAAGGTGAGGAGAATCCGAAAATTTTGATATTGCACAATTATGAACAACGACTAGTTGTGGTTGGTCCCCGTAGGAGGCAACTCTTGCGTGGAAAAGGATATGACCTGGGGTGTGGTAGTCATTCCCACAAGGGTCTCCAGGGTTGTTGGTTTTATGGTGGGGGATACATGGGCAGTTTCAAAAACTCGGAGGAAGGCCTCACTGTGCTCGGTTGAGGTATGAATCAAGTCCCATATGGAAATATCAGCTTTGACCTTCTTTAGCTAAGCACTGACGTCGATCGTAGGCTTGTTGGTGGTTGCTAAGGTGGATTTGGATGAGGTCTCCTTAGTAGTAGGTTTAAAAGGGTGGTTCTCTGGTGGTGGTGGGATGGGTGTTGATTTGTTGGGCTAAGGTGCTGGAGCTGGGGCCTTGTACACCAGTCCCAATCGCGTGACCTTTGCACACATTTCTGTGATGTAGTCATAAAGCACATAGTCGGTATCCAGGGTCAAGTTGACGGCCACAGGTGCATAGGCTACCAGCTCCAACTAGGCTGTGGGTAGGTTTGCTGTGGGGTATGCTAGCAAAGGTGTTGATTGGGTAAGCTCCAGCTTACTTCGGGCTAACAAGCAAATTAGGGTAGTGGGAAAAGACTGCATGGTGGGACCGCAATGCTGTGTGCTTTGGCATGACAGTGAGCTGGATCATATTTATTGTAGAACTCGAGCCTTTAGGAAAAGGACATTACAAGTGGATTCCTAAGGTCCGTGGTACTCTCGAATTGGCATGCTCGAGTAGGGGCTAGTTGATGATACTAGGGTGTGTTGGTGCTCGTGTAGGTGCTGGTGCTAATGTTGGCATGGGTGCAGACTTTGTCTGCCTATGTATTGATCACAATGACCTTGCAGTCAAAATAGTCCTGGATAGCATTCCATAGAGTGAAACAGTTGTCCATCGAATGCCCTGTGACGTAATGGAAACTACAGAATAGACTGGCTTTGTACCGCCCCTAGAGAGGATTCAACGATGGGTGAATCTTCAAAATCTTTTGGAGCAACTCTAACTTAGGGAGAACGATGCTCAAGGGCTCAACCAAAGGAGTATATTCTTGCTCTGGGCAGTGAGGGCATCCCTGTCCTTGGAACGATACTTGCTTTGTCAGTGCGACGGAATACACTGGCTCGATGGTGGCAGTGATGTAGGAAGTGTGTAGTGTCCTATGTGCTGATGTGTAGACAACTTGATGCTGAGTTGGCAAGCTCGCTACATTAGCAGGCACAACAAGGGACCTGATGTAGGCAACGACAGTCTTGGGGGCATCCCTCCTCTTGTTGAAGTTGTTGCTAGTGTTGTTGTTGTTGTACTACTACTGCTGGTACTGACATTATGGCTAGTGGTGGTGGCCTACTTCGCAAATGCAGTGAGTGCAGGAAAGCTACCATTTCACAGCGAGCTCTCCACATGAACACCAACTTGGATCAAGGATGCAAATGTGGTGATGGGTTGGATTCTTAGTAGAGCCCCAGTAACTAACTATGCTCCACGAATGACCATCTTGATAGACTCCTCATCAAAGGGCCTATCATGGACCTGTGAAGCAAGAGCACGCCAGCACCCGATATACTCCCCAAATGGCTCGTGGGGCTTCTCCTTAGTAGCGGCCAAGTCCTCGTGCTTAGGAAACAAGTCGAGGTTGAAAGAGTATTGCTCCAAGAATGCCTAGCTGAGGTCATTCCAAGTCTTAATCGATGCCATGTACTTCAAGGTAGGACCAGCAAGACTTTTCTGGAACAAATGGATCAAGAACTTCTCATCAGCTTACAACTGTGCGAGGTCCCTACAGTACGCTCTCAAATGCGAAATTGTGCATCCCTTACCATTATATTTCTCGAAGATCGGGACTTGGAAGTTCGATGGGAGACTTGCCTCTAGAAAATAGCAGAGGTCCCAAAATTGGTAAGACCAACGATCGCCATCATGCACTTGTCGATGTACTCTTTCCAAATCACTCATCATGGTTAGGAGAGCGTTTGGGGTTGCTATTGGCAAAGTCAATGTAGCTAGGGTTGTTCCTACGTATGTCGTTTGGGTCACACTTAGGTGCTCTTCTGAATCCACCATTATGCCACCTGGTGCTGTAGCATGATAGCCATCATACCTGTGCTATGGTGTAGAGTGTTGTGTCATGTATGCTGGAGTCTATAACTGATGTAGGGGAGAGAGAGGCAGTATGTAGTGCGGAGTAAGGTGCATTGTATGGGAGTAACAGCCGCTACATCGAAACGGGTCTAGACAACAGACTATGAGGGTGTTGTGCTCCTACCAAACCAAAAGGCTAGCCACCAAGTACAGGAGTAGCATGCTGTGTTGTAGGTGGTGGTGGTGTGGCAGGTAGAGTCGACAACCCCATAACCAGAGCAGCAAAGAGTTGGGGTGATGATCGAGGTGGTAGTGCAGTGGGGGTAGCTCGAAGTGTGGAAACAAGCTACAAAAAGACCTTCAGGAACAGAAGGCACAGACAAAGTCAAAGTGGGGTCCAAGGAGAAGGCCATGCTCTATAGCTTCTATGTAAGGGCCAACAAATGTTGCACTTACATGGGAGATGAGCCATCGATAACAGTACAGAGGGATGGGAGAGAAAGTGGGATAAACGTTAGAGGGGGCTGGTGACTAGACGGTCCAGAGACAACAAAACCTATCTGAGAGGTTGTCACAATAGGCTAGGTGGTGGTGGTGAAAAAACATAGAAGCGGAACGGACATTGACGTCTCTAGGGCCTATGTGGTAGTCATCGTGACAGACTCGGTGACGGACTCCTGACTGACCAAGGTTTGCTAGGGTCCAGAAGTAGTAGGAATGGAGACCCCAAGTACTTGGAATTGGTACATGGGAGGAATGGAAGGTGCAATCAATGTCACAAAGGAAAGAGGGACCAAAGTCAGGATCCCCTTCAAAATAGTAGAGAAAAGAGGCTCACTGACGCACTTGGTTATCGCGGTTCGTGAGCGGGTATGGATGGGGCTACGACAGTAGGGGGAATATGAACTCTACGGTGAGCTATCATTGGCGGCGACAGGTACCTCAAAAAAGATGGCTGAGAAGACAGTACCAAAGGGAAAGAGTCAACAAAAGGGAGTCTTGAGCTCCAGTTAAGGAACTCGTCGACCTGAACTAACAAAAAGAACAAGGGTTAGAACCCGAGACATAGAACAAAATGCTATGTTTGTTATGGTGGCATGAATGGCACGCATGCACATGGATGCATCTAACATGCTCTCTCTCTTGCCAACTAGGTGTGTCCTATGAGGCTGTCTACTCCAGATTCTCTCATGGGTAGATAGGTCTTCAACACAAGTTCGAAAGTTGGTCCCTGCTTTTAATCCCAACCAAAGCTCAGGCTGCTAACGTGTGACACCTGGGCCTGATTATCCAATTTAGTTGTAAACCATGTAATTAATTATAATATTGTATAAATGATTTATTAATGGATAATCTGTTGTTTCTTGTGAGTGTGAGGGTTTGGTTGGCTTTCTGTACACCTGTTTGTGTTATGAGACCAATGTGGAGTCTGGTTTGAGGATGTATAGTCGCCTCGATTTGCGTGGCTGTCTTTTTCCCTTTTCTTTCTTACTTTCTCTCTCTCTCTCTCTCCCTCACGAGCTCTCACCATCTTCATCTTCTTTCTCCTTCTTCCCTCTGACTCGTGTCACCATAGGAACGCCTGTGCCTCCCTGTCCCCTCTGACGTGAGGGTGATAAGATGGGTAGCCAGCGCAATGCGAGGAGGAGGAGATAAAAAGGGGTGGAGACAAACGAAAGAGGAGCCGGAATCGAGAGAGAAAGAAGGAGAGGAGTGGTGTGTGAGCTGAAGGAGGAGAGCCCTATTCACATGGTTCGCCTATGGAGAAAGCTTCTCTGGGACGAGGAGAGGTTCGTCAAACTGCAAGGGAGGTTACTGGAGTGCCACCTGTGGTACGCGACCCTCTTCCTCTCTTGTTTCCACATTTTCAGTTTAACATGTTAAATGCATGAAAAATGAGAATAAATTCATGTAAAATCGTAGAAAATAGTAGAATGGGTGAGAATCTGATGGATAGCAAGAATATATAGATAACATGCGGTTAGGATGAAAATTGGTAGATTTATACGAGTTTTAGGGATGTATGCTACAGTGATTCATAACGAACTTCACTCCTTTATGATTTTTGTATGGATTGCATGATGAATGAATTCATGAATGGTTTGAGGGGTTTTGAAGTAGACTCAAGGGTCTACACCTCATGATTTATCCATGTTTTATGATGCCTGTTTGAGGGGTCCGCTAGAGGCTCTCATTTCTGGTGAACGATGGGTTTGTAAACAGGGGAGGTGTTCTGGACACGGGCAATTCAACATGCCAAACTGTGTTCGGCATACCGAATTCCTGCCAGATTAAGCCAAAATACTTGATTTTGGTAGACCAAAATCACTTGATCGACCGAAACAAACCGAACCAGGGTTTTTTGGTATACCAAATCTTGTTTTCGGTCTGTCGATTTTGCCCTGGCCCTTATATATATAAATGTGAATAGAAAATGGAAATAAAAGGTGTAAATGGACAATGAGCATGTGTTATTGGTGTTTTCCTCATGCAAATGACATGGAAGAACATGGAATCCAAATAAAAGCATTTGGACATGGTTTTGTGCTTGAAGTCCCAAAAATGAAAGAAAGTGATTAAATATGTGGTTTTTAGTAATCTTTGGGCATGAGACCCAATTTATGGTTTTTAAGCATGATTTTCATGGAATTGAGTTGGGACCCCAGTAGAGGGTCATGTGTTGCATGGAAAACATTCCTACAACGAAAAGAATGAAATGGAAATGGTTTTGAAAGAAAAACTTAAGAGTTTGAAAATAAAACACTAATAATGTGTCGTGGAACCACGAGGGGTTGGTGTTGATAATGTGGTAGGAGTATGAGACTTCAATGAAAGCAATTGTTAGATACGACCGTGGTTGCCAAGCTTGAGACGGTGTAGGTTGAGCCTGGGTATGTGAACCTGGGTGTTTGGGTCACCGAGCTTGAGACGGTGTAGGCTGGGCCTAGGAATATGAGACCTAGGTGTCCAGGTCACCGATGGTGGTGGCTAAGCCTAGGTATGTGAACCTAGATGTTTAGGTCACTGATGGGACGTCATATAAAAACGTATCCCTGTGCACATGAAAAGAAATTGAGGCCGATGGGCCAGGGTAGTGTCCTGTAAGGGGAACTTCATTGTGGTAGTGCAGGGAAGTAGGGGAAATGGTGTCCTCACCTACTGCTTGTGTGCCTGGTTATCCTAGATTAAGGTAACATCAATAAAGAAAAGTGGAAATGAATAAGAAAAGTGTTGGATTTGTGAAAATGAAAAAAATATGGTTTGGCTAGGATTGGACTGGTGATTGGTTCTAAAATCCTAGAATTAAATAAGAATTGTGTTTTAACCAATTACCAACCAGTGTTTGTGATTTTGGTTTTGAGCCCTATGAGACATTGTGTTTTAGCTGGACCTGGTCGAGAATGCGGTTTTCTCAAGATATGTGAATGGTTTTAAAAATGTATAAAGGAAAAAGATATGAGTTTTGAAAATGGTTTTGGTTTTGGGAAGAAATCCGAAGTATTGAAAAGAAAGATGAGTTTTGGGAAAGACTATGGTTTTGGAAACAAAATTCCAAATGTTTTAAAAAGAAAAGGAAATGTGAGTTTTGAAAAGAGTATAGTCTTGGGAATAGATTCCCATGTGATTTCAAAGGGGAAAAAAGAATAATGTTTTAAAATGGATTTTCAAAAGAAAACCAAGTTTTATAAATTAAAAGCTATGTTTTTAGTAATTTTGCTGGATTTTGTTGTATGTGTGTTTGGGGCGTGTACTAGATCTTAGATGTTACTCATGTGCTTTGGATGGTTTTTAGGTGTAGGTCAGGTGCAGTCGAGTTTTGATGCCAGAGTAGGAGCTTCTAGCCGTACATCATTTCCTGGAGGTGAGCCTTAGTTACAGTTATTTAATTATTGCTGTAATTAGTGTAATTTTGCTTATGATACTGTGATCTTGGTAGCGTGCCCGGGATAGGGGCATTACATAGCAGGTGGTGCATTAGGAGCCTTGTCCCTATTAAAGCATGGACTGTACCCTCTACTAACACCAACACAATCTTGGACAAGGGTGTAACGACACAGACCTAAATTAACATTTTTGGCCAAATATTTTAATAGATTTTTGGGTCGTCAGACACTGAATTCCCTGCATTTATTATAAAATGCAGCTTGAGCAATGTCCTACACCTGTAATGGGGGTTCTGGCCCTTTTTTGTGTTGAGTGGTTTTGGTGCTGTGTCGACCTACGTGGGAGTTTGAAGGTTTGTTCTAGGCTGTGGAGGTTTATCAACATGCTTGGGTGGCTGGTGTCTGCTTACACAAGTCACGTGGTTAGATATCGTGTTGTGGTTTCTTTCCTTTCTTTCTTTTCTTTCCTTCTTTCCTTCTTTTCTTTCTTTTTCCTCTTTTTCTTTTTCCGCCTTTTCTTTTTCCTCCTTTTTCTCTCTCCTCTTTTTCCTCCCTCACCCATGCCTTCATCCTCACTCCACCGATTCTCCTTCTTCAATACTCCACTCCTCGCCCTGTAAATTCACACATGAGGGGGGAGTGAGGGGAGGGAGATGAGAGAGGGACGAGAGTGGGGGAGGGAGGGAGAGAGAGAGAGAGAGAGCTTGGAGATGGGAGAGGAGATTGTCGCCATCATTATGCTGCCGCTACCGTGTTTGTCGTCGCTAGGAGGAGGAGGTGGTGCAAAGCTCGTGAGCTGAGGTGGTGCATCGTCCACGTGGTCATCGCAGCGTCTTCGGTGCAAGGTACACATTGTGTATGTTCCTTTTCTTCCAATTTTGAATCATAGGTGCATGGTATTGTGCTGGTAATTGTTGTGATTTTTATTGAATTTATTGTGCATTTGTGGGCCGTATTTGTTGTGTGGAATGATTAGTACCCATAGGCTTTGTTTAATGATTTCTTGGAATCTGTTGGTCGGATCTTTGTGTTTTTGATACTAGATTGTAAAGCTCGTCGAGATCTTTAATTTGGTATATAGTTTGTGATTTTTGGATAAAGAATGGACTTTTAGTATTAAAAATTTAATCATTATAAATCAATGAATAGTGTTTTGGGAAATTTGCAGTTTAGCCCTCAAGTTTGTGTGAATTACATTTAGGACCCTAGCCTTGGTAAATTTATACCTAGGTCCCTGAGTTTAATGGAATTTGCCTTTTGGTCCTTGAAATTTGTGGAAATTACTTTTTAGTCTTTGGATTTTGTGAAAATTTCAATTAAGCCCTTAGGGACTTGTTTTAATTATTTTTAATATGTTTAGTGTCATATTAAGCTCGTAGGTAATTATGGCATGATAATAATTAGGAAGATCATTAGAAATGATCTAGGGATTGCCTAAAATAAATTAGTAAGATCTCTAAGTGTTGTAAATAGGATAAAAGACTATATAACATAGAAATACTAAGTCTTTTTCTTAAATGGCTTAGAAGGACTTTAGGATTCATATTTAACCCTAGGATTGTAGTTGAGGTATGGTATGGCGTGGTGTACTGAATTAGATATTCAGTGGCACGGCTAGGTTTTTGACACAAAGCTGGCTGTGGCTCATGAGAGACACAAGCCAATAGGCATCAGACACTTTGGCACTAGAACTTGGTGATTTGAGTGCGCTTGGTGTGGTTTTCTGGGTTGGACAGAAGAGTTGCCAAGGCAGTGTTTGAGTTGTGGTTTTAGTTCTGGTTTTCGTGTTGCTTTTGGAAACATAGTTTTGTGAGATTTTAGGAAAGATGTTTTAATGGTTTTCTAAAAGGTTTTGGAAAGAGAAATGCATCAGTTTGTAAAGTATTTGAAAAGAGATTTCCGTGTTTTCCGCTTGGCTGGATCGAGAGACCAAAGGGACGCGTTGCCTGGACCCGAAGGTGTAACAATGCCTTCAGATAGTCAAACGTGGCACCTAAGTTGAGGTCAGAGACCAAGTTGTTGAGGCAAGTGCTTGTCGAATCCTAGAGGTATGACACTCCTTGATCATCATTCACGAGGCCAAGGCCGAGGTCCGTGGGTCATGGTGTTGTCCAAGTAGGTGTTAGTCCTGAGTGTCGAAGACCTAGGGTACCATCCGTACCAAGAGGTCTTGTGGTAGTGGACTCGAGAGGTATGAGACTCCTACCTAGTTGGACGTGATACCCTTGTTGTTACAGGTATCGAGGTGTAGTGTAGGTGAGCAATGGTCGAAGGTATCTCTCATCGAATGGGGTTGATTTTATAGGTGGGTGTTTGAATGATAACCACTGATCCTCACCTGCACCCACTCATGATGGCCAAGATTGAATCAAAGGGCAAAGCTAGGATTTAATCTGTCATGGGGGGCTTCATGGCTTAAATGGGAAGTGGAATACGTCTAGATCCATGTGGGCCAATGGGAGGCGAGGATCTGGTGCTCTCTTGGTGAAAGGATGATCCAATCCTTGGCCTATTGTTACTGACTCAGGGAAACCATGCAGCCTACCCACACAACCTTTTCACGTTATCAGGCCACGACTATCGTAGTTTAGACTTTTTACAAGGATCTTAGGCCCATCCCAACATCCATCTAGCACAAATGGGCTTAAATGGCAGGTCTTGGTTGAGGTTTTGGATTTTTGGGAATAAAAAATTCTTAAATATGTTGTTAGGGTTGGGAATGTAGTGATGATGACCTCCTATTCAGAGCACATCCCGTTGGAGGAGTCGATTACCAATTGACTATGAAAATCGAGGTGTCTACAATAGTCAACACTCTCTTCTTCTTCATTTTCTTCATCATCCTCATTGTCATCTTCTACAAATGTTCCCACTTCATTCTCAATTTGCCACAACATTGAATTTGGTGGAATTATAGAGACTTGATCAAGAGTATGGTCTATAACTATCAATTATGGAGGCTCATAGTTAGGTTAATACATGTCTTTAAACTAATTATTTGTAGCTTGCCTTAAGTTTCGCTACACTGAAAGATTCATCTTTCATCCTCTTTATTGAAACTTGAGGTACATAATAGACTAGATCTAGTTGTGAAGCTTACACAAATGGCTAAAATTTCCTCAAGTATTTAGTTGTTATGATGTCTATAATATCATGACTGAAGTCATGTGTGACTCCCTTCTTAGGGTCGTACCAATAAAAAAAAACAATATCACTTTATTTACACTAGAGTATTCCAACTCGAGGATTTCTTTTGAGATACCATAATAGTCAACATGGTCTTCTCTATAACATGATCTGCTCACCATTACTCCTTCATTCTAAGTAGTCAATCCCCCATTGTATTCTTGTGTATGTAATTGATATCCATTTACAAAGCAATCTCCATACGACTTCACTTGGAAAATCGGACCATTAACCTTACCTTTAAGAGCTTTTGCTTAGGGCTAGGATCAAGTTAGTTTACATGACTTCTAAGTCACTCAAAAAATGTCTTCCCGAATAAGTCTAAGATATCATCATCTTTTAGACTAGGACAGTCGACCATAAATTATTCTCTAAATTAACTGTTGTGACCATACTGGCAACTGCTCGTGTGAGGTATGAAAGGCCAAACGCACGAACCAATAAGGTCACTATGAGATGGTGAATCTAAGGAGGAATACTTGACTCAAAAACACCAAAGCAAAAGTTATAAAAAACAAGGGAAGGATAAGGAAATGGAGTCACCAATTAGTCTATTTAAAATAGAAAGAAAGATAGGGAAAACTGTGCAAAGGACTGAGGTAAACAATGTGAATGAAGAAAACAATGCAAAAGCTCAAATATAATGATCCATGCCAAATGAATGTGACACATAGGTCATTGCAAGCCAAAGAAAGGGTAAAGACTCCTGTTATGCATGGGAAAGGTATTAAGCACCCCCATACACTCAATGAATCAATCTTTCTTAGCTAAATCGCTCGCATATGTAACCATGCAAATGTGTACTTGCTCGTCAATGTATGCCTAGAGATAGATGCTTGATACCATACCAAATTGTGAGTAAAACATGTGGGGAAGCAATCATGTAGTAAATCATGCAATCTAATGCTCAACCATGCTATATGTGTTTTGAACTTGGTCACTCGTGCATAGGAATCATGTTGGTACAATCCGTTAGAGATGTATGCTAGATCATCATGCCCTAATTCTTAGAACTTCAGATAGTAAGAATCATTGTCCTATTCGATGAATGCCAAATGCCAAAACATTTGTGAAACCATGCAATGCAAGCAAAAGCATGCAGATGAACAAAATCCAGGCAATGCTACATTAGATTAGAAGAAAAGAAAATATAGTAAAGCCATGCAAGGGTGCTCAGCTCTATTGCCTACTCTAGATTTGAGGCTCCGTGTTAGTCATCTGCACTGGTCACTTGCACTGCCAACTCACGTTGATGACCTATGCACCTAGTTTTACAAAGTAGACAGTGAGCTTTTCATCACACGATGATGAAAACCAGCAATTCAATGCAAGGGAAGCAAGAATGAGCAATGGCGAATACCACTAAAGATTAAATGTAAACCTAGGATGCATGCAAACTTTTCCCCACTTCCCTTACTCACCATTGGGTTATGTCGTCCCTCATGGGCATGAGAGTGGGCTGTGAGCTTTAGGGATTGGTTTTGACATCAATAGAGGGTGGAGGAAGCAAGAGGAGCGAGGGAAATGCAATGCGGATGCAGTGTAAATCAAATGCAACTCTTCCCCATCCCTATTGAGCCACACTAGTGTTCTCGAGCTCGGTCGGCCATGGAAGAGGTCACGAGTGCAAGTGGGCACCCTGGAGTGTCTTAGAGGATAAGGGGAAGGAGGATGCGCATCTAGATTGGTCACACCCCATGCTCAAGGGTTGACGACCTAACATGGGCAAGGAACTCATCATCGACAAACCGAAGAATGCATGAAAGATAAAAACTCAGGCAAGCAAGGGCACATTGACATCAAGAAACATTGATGAGCTGGAGGAGGAAGGAATTAAGCTAAATGCATGGATGCTTACCTATGTTGTCTGCTCGATTGTCCCTCCTAAGGATGGTGACTTGCAGCAGCTCAACTCTAGGATGGCGTAGCTCGACGATGATGGAGGCGAAGGAAGCTAGGTTGCTGGATGTTGGGGATGGCCTTGCAGTGGTGTGGGTGCTCAGATGAGGCCATGTGATGTGGTGCTTGGCTGTGTTAGCCAATGCATAGTGGAATAAGGAGATATGCAAGAGGATGTTGGCCATGGATGGGTACTAAAGGTGGAGGGTGTGGTGGTCAGCAATGAGTGGAGGCTATGAGGCAATGGGTGGCTTCTTGTTAGCAAGGTTGGCTTCTGGACAGGCAACCTCATCATTGATGAGGTGGAGGAGGTCAAATAGGACATGGGAGTGCATGGCTGTTGTGGATGTGTAACTAACTCAAGAAGGAATGACTGTGATTGAAAGAAGAGGATTGGATGAGGATTTCAATTGGGATGAGGGGTATGATGGTCAAGACTCGTCAAGGAACACGCTTAGATCCATGCGAGCCAATAGGAAGTACGAAATTGGTAGTCCAAACGTGAAAGGACCAATCAATCCATCAATTGTTGCTACTAACTCAGGGCAGCCATGCAAATAATTTGCACCAGTTCCACATGCTAGTCACCAACACTAGCCATCAGCATTAAATAGCCACGATAGCAATTTACGGGAGTAATACGTAGTAGACCTATTATTGGGTTTGCTACATGGAGTTTGAGTCCATTTCCTTGCATGTTTGACCACCAAATGGGCTTAGGTGTCTAAGGCTTGTGGTTTTTCTAGGGTTTAGGGTAGGTTTATGGTCTTGGGCTGGTTTGGGATGCTAGGTAGGTTTTGGCTCTTGGGAAAGCCTTATAGCAACTGAAGTAAGATCTTTCGGAGGGATTTGTCATCAAGTAGTTGCAAAATCAGGGTGTCATTAGATGCCCTTGCCTAAGTAAGGTCAAGGGGATAGAGATCAATGCTTAGGATTGACAAGACACCCCGCTTGAAGCCTATGGGAGAGTGGAGTTTGCTGTTAGCATTGAGTCATTTATCCAGTGAATGCACTGAAAGTCATGACTCATTGCTGAAATGCAAATGTAAATGCTAAAATAATGTTGTAACGCGAAAGCCAATTTGGATGCAATGCTGGGATGCCAATGCAGGTGGCACATGCTGATGCATGTGAATGGTGCATGCTAGTATAGATGGTGCATGTTGAATGCTAATGCTGGTGTGCATTGAACTCTGTTAGGGAATAAGTGCGGTTTTATGCAATACTGATATGAATGGCAAGGATGAAATGTTGATACGGATTATGCAAATGTTATGCTAATGCCGATGTTATAATGTTGGTGTGGATATTGATGTGTTAATGCAAATGATGATGTAATGTGCTACTAGGTGACAAGTTGATGACTAATGAGGTTGGACAAGGGGCGTGACTGGTTATCAAACTTGTACAAAGGGGCACTAGACATGACTGGTGGGTCCACAGATCAATGAAGGGAGCATGATAAGTTGTCAGACTCATCGACTGAAGAGGGGCATGGCAAGTCAAATGGTCTTGCCAATCAAGACACTAAATAGTTTGACAAATGTAAAAAGGTTAGTTAGGGTTACCAGTTCGAAGAAAGGGGCCACAAGATGTGAAGCATGACAAGGCTATCGGGCTTGTCGATCGACTCCAGACAATTTGACAGTTGTCAACCGAGTAGCTAAGGCTACTAGCCCGAAAAAGGAGGCATGACAAGTCAAGGGACTTGCCAAGCAGAAAGCAGAGATAGTTGATAGTTGTCATCTGGGTAGTTAGGGATATCAAGCCAAAGAAGAGGCTCAAGACAAGACTAACAGGCTTGTCATTTTCCGTTCTTGCCAGCCAACGAAAGGAAAATAATAGGTAACAATCCACCATAGAATGGACAAAATGACAGGTTAATAGACCTACCATAGTGTAGCACCCTAAAATTCATTTACACTTGTAATTGACTAGAATTAATGAATTTAATTATGGATGGGTGTTACTAGCATGTTGCCTTAATTTGTGGGCTTTGTGATTTGTCTTTGGGCCATTGTATTAACTAGACTCACAGATTGGTACCGTGGATTGGTTTTGTTGTCTGGACTCACAACCTAGTGTCACAACTTAGTTCTGCAGACCATTGTAGTTAATTCAGTTAAGCCAGGAAAGGTTGTTGCCTTATAGCCACACATGGATCAGTTGGCAACGTAGCGGAGTCGTTGCACTCATGCATGGTGGAGTTGTTGGTGAGGCAGTGGAGTCATTGGCCTCGTGCGTGGATGGATAGGTTGCATTTAAGGAGTAGTTGGCCAGAGAGTGTGTTGGTGAGCATGCACTCACCAACCCATAGGGATGGGCAGCTATATAAGGAGGACGAGTCATCCCCTGCAAGCCATAGCTCTCCCCATTTCCCTTTGATGTTGATTACATTCCTCCTCCTTCCACTACCACTTCTTCCTCCTTCCTCCTCTCTACCTCCTTCTTAACCTTTAGACGAGAGAGAGAGAGAGAGAGATTGGTAAGTGAGGGAGAGTGGTGATCGAGGTGGTGTTTCCGTGCTTGTGCCAAGGTGGTGAGTTGTGGGTCATCGTTTGTTTGGTTGTAAGGAGCTTGGGAGCATGTGGGTTGGTCGACAAAGCTTGCAATGGTCACCAGTGGTTGTGCACAACGAGCATCCTTATAGTGTACACTCCACAACTCTGTTCCATTTCCCGTAAAATTGATACGATTGTGATCCTTGTGTTGTTTTGAGCATGATGGAACTGATTTCATGATTTTTGGTTAAGAATCGGATTTTTAATCCTAGTTATATAATTTTGGTTGGTACTATTCATCCTACCTTCTTCAATGGATTTCTTGAGTTTTGCTATGTGGAATTTAGTGATTTTGGTATCGATAGATTGCTTGCTTGATTTCTTACATTTTGGTATATTATTTGCTAGATTTGGTGTAGTGTGCTATTAATTAGGTGTTTGTAGGCCATTGGGTTCCTCTACGACTTGTAGGCTAGTAGCATAGGTGAAGGGAACACCTTGTGGGTTGGTCCCGTGGGTCAACTACGCGAGTGGGTCCTATGGTTCTAGGGCCAATTCCAAATGCTAATATTCTGTGTTTTAGTGATTTGTTTTCTGGTGTTTTAGTTACTAAGATGGTGTTTAAATTTATGAATACCCTAGTGATATATAAATTATTTTTAAAATGGATTTCAAAGATAAAGTGGTAGTGTTTTAAAAGGATTTTCTATCGTATTATGGTGTGGTGGGCCAATATACTGAAGGGGCATGTTGTCTAAATCAGAGAATGTGACAACACTCTTGAGTGGTCGAGTGCATCATCTAGGTTGAGGCCAGAGACCAAGAGGCCGTTGGAAAGTATTCATCAGATCCTAGAGGTATGAAACTCCTGGATTGTCGTTCACGAGATTGAGGCTAAGGTCCATGGATTGAGGTGCCGCTCAGGCCTAGAGGTATGATACTTTAGTTGCTCTAGGGATTGAGACTCAGGGTACCATCTGGACCTAGAGGTATGACACTTCGGTTGCTCTAGATACCTAGGTGTGGACATCAATATGGCATACCCTGCAAGTGTTTAGGCAATACAAGTAGTACATGTACCCCATTTCTAGTTGTCCTAAGAGAGGACAACTCATCTAAGTGTAGGTTGAGCAAGCTTTCCTAATGTGTGGTTAATCTTGGAGGGTCCTTCAAGTGGAAGGAACCCATGATGGACTTGCTCCTTGCAAGGTGGCTTGTCCATGGCAATGCAGTGCACTTTAGTGGCTATTTGTGGCCAGAATTGGTTGCTTGGCATCAAGCAACACGATTCATAGTGTGGTTTTGGTGTGCTTGTGTAGTTTTCCCTAGGTTTTGGCCTATGGGACCCATTTTTGAAGTGTTGGTGATTTTTGATGGATTTTGGTGACTTTTGAAAGAGTAAAATAGTTTGGGAATTATTTTAAAGCCCAACGAGATTTATATCGCTAGTTTTAACTCGGTTTTGCGTGGTTTCCGTGGGGTGTGTAGTGGGTGACTTTCGGGTCACTCACGTGTTCTTTTTCTATATTTTTCAGTTACAGGTGTAGAGGATTAATGGTGTAGTACTAGTGCATATAGTTGAGGTCACTAACTATTCACTATAGGTTCCTAGTAGTCTAGATGCTTTTATTAGCCTTTAATTATTCTAAAAATTAGGCATTTAGTTATGTTTAATATTAATTGGTCTAATGAGTCTTTGTGGTAACGACGTAGGTCGTTACACGTAGAATGAGTAGAATGACAAGTTAACAAACCCACCATAGAACAGACAGAATGACAAGTCAATAGACCAACTGTAGAATCAACAAAATAACAGGTTAACAGACCAACTGTAGAATGAACAGAATGATAGGTTAATAGAACTACTGTAGAAAAAATAGAATGATAGGTTAATAGACCAACAATAGAACAAACAGAATGACAGGTTGATAGACCTACCGTAGAACAAACAGAATGATAGGTTAACAGGCCTACTGCAGAATGGATAGAATGACATGTTAACAAACCTACTATAGAACCGACAGAATGACAAACCTACTGCAGAACGGATAGAATGGTAGGTTAACAGACCTACCACAGAATTGACAAAATGACAAGTTAACAAACCTACAGTAGAGTGAACAAAATGACAAACCTACCACAGAACAGACAAAATGATAGGTTAATAGACTTGCTGTGGAGCGAATAAAATGATAGGTTAACAGACCTACTGTAGAATAGACAGAATGATTGCTTAATAGACTTGCCACAGAACGGACAAAATGATAGGTTAACAGACCTACCACAGGACGGATAGAATGGCAGGTTAATAGACCTACCATGGAATGGACAGAATGACAAGTTAATAGAATCCCAAAACATAGGCTAACGCATTGAAGGCCTCCGATGGCTTGCGTTAGTTACCCATGCTTCCCATCCATGCTACATAGTTGTAGTAGTAATTTGCAAGAGTGACACACGTTGAACCTATTATTGGGCCTACTGCATGGATTTTGGGCTCATTTCTTTGCATGTTTGACCACCAAACGGGCTTGGGTGTCTAAGGCTAGTGGTTATGCTTGGGTTTAGGGTAGGTTTATGGTCTTATGTTGGTTTTGGATGCAAGGTAGGTTTTGGTTCTAGGGAAAGCCTCGTCACAACTAAAGCAAGCTCTTCTAGAGAGATCCATTGACAAGCAGTTGCAAATTCAGGATGTCTATAGATGCCCATCCTTAAGCGAAGTCAAAGGGACCAAGACTGATGCTCAGAGTTGATAAGACATCTCACCTAAAGTCTGTAGAAGAGTGGAGTTTGTTGTTGGCATTGAGTCATTCATCTGGTAGATGCACTGAATGTCATGTCTCATTGTTGAAATGCAAATGTAAAAGCTAAAACAATGCTGAAATGTGAAAGCTATTGTGGACGCAATGCTAGGATGCAAGTGCAGGTGACACATGTTGATGTATGCAGATGGTGCATGCTAAATGCTAATATTAGTGTGTGCTGAACTTCGCTGGGGAATAAGTGCAGTTCTACACGATGCTGATGTGAATGCCGAGTATGCAATGCTGATGCAAATTATGAAAGGTGATGCTGATGTCAATGCTGTAATGTTGGTGCAAATGCTAATGCGTTAATGCAAATGATGATGCAATGAGAAGCCAAGTGACAAGTTGACGGCTACTCAGCTTGAACAGGGAGCATAACAAGCTATCAAACTTGTACATAGGGGAACCAAACAAGACTGGTGGGTCCACCGACCGATGAAGGGGGCATGATAAGTTGTTGAACTCATTTGCTGGATAGTTAGGGTTATCAGCTCGAGGAAAAGAGTGCCATGACAAGTTAATCGATTTTGCTAGTTGAGATGTCAAACAGTGTGACAGATGTCAACCTAGTAGTTAGAATTACCAACTATTGGGTTGTCAACCAACTCCAAATAATTTGACAAGATGTAGAGCATGACAAGACTATTGGGTTGTCAACCAACTCCAAATAATTTGACAGTTGTCAACTAGGTAGTTAGGCCTACCAACCTAAAAAAAGGAGCATGACAAGTCATGGGACTTGCTAAACAAAAATAAGAGACAGTTGGCGGATGTCATTGAGGGAGTTAGGGACACCAGCTCAAAGAAGGAATTCCAAACAAGACTATTGGGCTTGTGTATCACAGGGGGAAATGGCAGGTGATAGTCCAACTGGCAAAAGAAAGGAAAAAGATAGGTAACATACCTGCCACAAGATGGACAGAATGACTAGTTAACAAACCTGCCACAAAACTTGTAGAATGATGGGTTAACAAAGCAACCACGGAAAAAACAGAATGGGAGGTTAACAAACTTGCCATAGAATGGATAAAATGATAGGTTAACAAACCTGTCATGGAACAAGTAGAATGGTAGGTTAATAGACCTATTGCAGAATAGATAGAATGACAGACCTACCGCAAAATGGACAGAATGATAGGTTAACAAACCTACCACAGAACAGACAGAATGATAGGTTAACAGACCTATCGTAGAGTAGACAGAATGACAAGTTAACAGACGTACCATGGAACGGATAGAATGATTGGTTAATAGACCTACCGAAAAATGGAAAGAATAATAGGGTAACAGATCTACTATAGAACGGATAGAATGATAGGTTAACAAAACTACCGTAGAATTGACAAAATGATAGGTTAATAGACCTATCGTAGAATAGAGAGAATGACAAGTTGACAGACCTACTGTAGAATGGATGGAACGACAAGTTAACAGACCTACCGTAAAAAAGACAGAGTAATAGGTTAAAAAACCTACTACAGAACAAACTGAATGGCAGGTTAACAGACCTACTACAAAATTGATAGAATGACAGGTTAACAGACCTACTGTAGAATGGACAGAATGATAGGTTAATAGACCTACGATAGAATGGTCAGAATGACAAGTTAACATACTTGTCGCAAAATAGACAGAATGACAGGTTAACAGACCTACCACAAAATAGACAGAATGACAGCGTAATAGACCTGAAACAGAATGAATAGAATGACATGTTAACAAACCTACTATAGAACTAACAGAATGACAAGTTAACATACCTACTACAGAATGGACAAAAAGACAAACCTGCCATAGGACAAACAAAATGGCAAATTAACGGACCTACTACAAAATGAATAGAATGACAGGTTAATAGTCCCACCATGGAACGGACGGAATGACAAGCTAATAGACCTACCACAGAATAGATAGAATGATAGGTTAACAAACCTACTACAGAACGAATGAAATGACTAGTTAACAAATCTACCATAGAATGGACAAAATGACAAGTTAACAGACCTACCGTAGAATGGATAGAATGACAAAATAACTGACCTACCATAAAATGGAAAGAATGACATACCAACCGCAGAATGGACAGAATAACAACTTAACAGACCTACGGTAGAATGGATGGAATGACAGGTTAATCGACCTGCCATAGAATAGACAGAATGACAAGTTAACTTGCCTACCAAAGAACAGATAGAATGACAAGTTTACAGACCTACAATAGAACGGATAAAATGACAATTTAATAGACCTACAACTGATCGACCAGGTGATTGGTTAACAGACCTACTACAAAACAAATAGAATGACAAGTTAACACACATACCACAGAACAAACTGAAGACATCTCAACAAACCTACTATAAAATTGACACAATGACAGGTTAACAGACCTACCACAGAATGGACAAAATAATAGGTTAACAGACCTACCGCATGATGGAGCAAGATGACAAGTTGACAAACCTGTTGGCAAAATAGATGGAATGATAGGTTAACAAACCTATTGACAAAATAGAGCAAGATGATGTTAACAGACCTATCGGCAAAATGGAGTAAGATGACATGTTGATAGATCTGTCGACAAAATAAAGCAATATAATAGGATAACAAACCTGTTGGCAAAATAGAAAAAGGATGACAAGTTAATAGGCTTATCAGCAAAAATAGAGAAGAGATGACAGGTTGATAGACCTATTGACAAAGTAGAACAAGATGACTGACCTGTTGGCAAAATGGAGCAAGATGATAGGTTGATAGACCTATTGACAAAATAGAACAAAATAACAGGTTAACAGACTTGTCGACAAATTAGAGAAAGGATGACAGGTTAACAAACCTAATGGCAAAAACAAAGAAGAGATGATAGGTTAACAGACCTATCAGCAAAACAAAGAAATATGATAGGTTAATAGACCTATTGGCAAAACAAAGAAAGATGACAGGTTGATAGACCTACTGACAAAATAGAGCAAGATGATAGGTTAACAGACTTGTCGGCAAAATAGGGAAAGATGACAGTTTGAAAGACTTGTCGACAAAATAGAGCATGATGATAGGTTAATAGGCTTGTCGGCAAACTAGGGAAAGATGACAGTTTGACAGACTAGTCGACAAAATAGAGTGTGATGATTGGTTGACAAACTTGTCAGTAAAGTAGTACAAGATGACAGGTTAAAAGACCTATCAGCAAAATAGAGACAGAAACCAAGGAATACCATACCACATGGTAAGGTAAAGGTCCGAAGACAAACCCGTGATGGCTGGGAAAGATAGCCCAAAAGTAGGAAAGTACAGTGACATCGAAGGATAGCTAACATGCCCTAGGTGTCAAAAGAATGATACCAAAGTGTAGCTGACATGCCCCTTGTACCAAGAGGCTGATGATGCTATGATAGGATCATAGGGCAAGTTGGGAGATACTAGTGCAAAAAAGCATCCACGGAAATGCTGGAAGACAGATGATAGAGGGATACGAATGCAGGAGGGCTAAATCGTCTAGTTTAGCTGATGGAGTTTGTCAAGCGGATTTTGTTTGAGAGTGCACCCTAGACCACTGTTGATGTGTGATCTTATGCTGCTTGTAGGGGCACTAAATGTTTCAAATGCTGGGCATTACTTGTATGTTGGCCATTTGTTGTATGCTTGTTGAACGCTTACTGTCCATGCCTGTGCTTACAGGGCATTGAATGTCTACGGTTTGCTGGAGTCGAGTCGGGGGATACAATCTGTACTTAGGGTACTGCCTATTGTAATGATCAGCTGTGTAGTTGTGGCTTTGAAGGGTCTATAGTCATCATGTAGTAGTGGACGCTTCTCTAAAAAAATGCATGCTTGACTGTTGTTCTAAAAGTGTGATTCTGTGCTAGGCTTCTTGTTGCAGTTCTTCCTCCATAGAGCAACTAAAATGCCCATAGTTGAAGACTCTTGTCCGGATGTTTTGTTCAATGTGTAGTGGGTTTGTGCCTTGCTAAGCACCTAATTGCACAAGCCTTGACCAAAGTGCAACTGACATGCCCCTAGTGGGAGGTGTTGGAGTTGAGATGTGGCTATAGCAAACTTATGTGGGCCTAACCAGAGGGCAGCTAACTACCCCTGGTTTGATACTAAATGAGAACCTACAAGGTTATGCTTAGGCAAGCAAAGGGGTTTTAAACAAGCAAGTTAATTACTATGAACGATTTTATTATTGTATGCCTGAGTTGTGCTAGAAAATTTTGTACCTGTTCAAAAGGAAGAGGATGCCCTTGACTTAATAGCAGGACTCACAGGTTGTGGGTGGCTCTCCTTGGTGGGTGACGGCACTTAAGCTCGTTGTACTAGGTGGTGTGACGGATCAAGCTCCATGCCAAACTCTTTAGGTCCTACACCTGCTATTTTGAGATTCTTGGCATTTCTTTTGCTTGCTCATAGACACTTGGGTAATAGGCACCCAATCTAGGCTGGAGACTTTTGTCGCAAGAAAGGGGTGGCTAGTTCCTTTGAGAGTGGATTTCCCAGGCACATGCTCTGACTCCTCTCCAAGGTGTGGTAGGATTACAGCTATGCTACACGTCTCTTGCTCTTGGGTCGACTTTTGTCTGCAACTTCTATCTTCTTTGTTCTTTTGTGCCCTTGCAGATATGCATTTTTTGCTCACTCACTCAATCACTCTAGCATTTAATCTCCCTTTTGGAGGTGTAGGGTCCATGTGGAGTTTGGACACTTCATCCAACTCTCAATGGGTGGTAGCTCCCTCACCTACTTGATCATCTAGATAGTCTCAATGGAGGAGGGACTATCCTCTCCTTTATAGGCTAGCTTTCTCGATTTTGGTCATCAGGCAAAATGTTGGCCTACATGATATTGTTTTTATTATTTTTCATGATTTCGTTTTTTTCTTGATTTTTTAAATTTTTTGTGTTTTTTTATAATGAAGTAAAGGTAGAAACATTAAAGAAACAGAAAAAGGATACGGTAACTGTGACTGGGACCGTGCCCGACCCGGAGGGAGGGGTGGGGAGGAGAAGACCACAGCCATGCCAGGATGGCGAAGGCGCAAGGATAGGATAAAAGAAAAAGAAAAAAGAAAAGGGAAGGAGTCGCCACCTAGTGTTTTAAGGGAAAGACGAGGAAAACCACAAAAGGATGAATGCATGGGATGCAAATGGGAGGCTAGATGTCTGCTAACCAAAGGATGGGTAAGGATTCCTATTACGCACGAGGAAGGTGTTAGGCACCCTCGTGCGCCCGAGAAACTTGGTCTTTCTAGTCCAAATGCTTGCTAAAGGTTTGATGAATGTTTGCTATACCTGGATCATGCTCTAATCATGCTAATGTGTATGGATGTGACATGACTAAACAAACGTGCAAAACGGTGTATGAAATCATGAGAAAATTGTGAAAATCAAAAAGGAGAAAAATAATCCGTGGTAGGGACAAATGTTGGCCCTCAGGCCTGTCACTGTACGCCCTGGGGCAATGAAATCCAAATCAAATCAAAAAAACATGAGATGCAGGATCAAAAACTAGTCAAATCGGATAAAGGATGAGAAACTCTAAAGGTAGAGTGAAGAAAGAAACCCTGGATGAAAGACATGGGATGTCGGCTCGCTAAATAAGGATAAATGGAGGGAAAAGATAAAACTGCAAGGATAAGTGCCTAAATGTGCAAAAACTCTAGAAAATGGCTTAGACATGGACAATGCACGGCTAAATGCACAGAATGAGGTGTATGCTCATGAATTGGGGACATAAGGGTAATTTGGTCATTTCCCTTGGCTTGATGTGTCAAGTGCTTGCATGGGAATGATGCATGGCCTAAGTTATGTCAAAATGCATGCTAAATGTCT
>JAMKQA010014366.1:0-24129 GCA_024699735.1 Posidonia australis
CCATGGATGGGAAAATCTCAAATGTAAAGGAACACCAGGATCCGTCCCATTGGAACGAACCGTGGATAAGAAAATTCAAATGTAAAAGGAACACCAGGGTCCGTCCCATTGGAACGAACCATGGATGGGAAAATCTCAAATGTAAAGGAACACCAGGATCCGTCCCATTGGAACGAACCGTGGATAAGAAAATTCAAATGTAAAAGGAACACCAGGGTCCGTCCCATTGGAACGAACCATGGATGGGAAAATCTCAAATGTAAAGGAACACCAGGATCCGTCCCATTGGAACGAACCGTGGATAAGAAAATTCAAATGTAAAAGGAACACCAGGGTCCGTCCCATTGGAACGAACCATGGATGGGAAAATCTCAAATGTAAAGGAACACCAGGATCCGTCCCATTGGAACGAACCGTGGATAAGAAAATTCAAATGTAAAAGGAACACCAGGATCCATCCCATTGGAACGAACCGTTGATAGGAAAATTCAAATGTAAAAGGAACACCAGGATCCGTCCCATTGGAACGAACCGTGGATGGGAAAATCTCAAATGTAAAAGGAACACATTGGAACTAACCGTGGATAGGAAAATTCAAATGTAAAAGGAACACTAGGATTCGTCCCATTGGAACGAACTATGGATGGGAAAATTCAAATGTAAAAGGAACACTAGGATCCGTTCCATGGGAACGAACCGTGGATGGGAAAATCTCAAATGTAAAGGAACACCTGGATCCGTCCCATTGGAACGAACCGTGGATAGGAAATTCTCAAATGTAAAGGAACACCAAGATCTATCCCATTGGAACGAACCGTGGATGGAAAAATCTCAAATGTAGAGGAACATCAGGAGCCGTTCCATTGGAACGAACCGTGGATGGGAAAATTCAAATGTAAAAGGAACACCAGGACCCATCCCATTGGAACGAACCATGGATGGGAAAATTCAAATATAAAAGGAACACTAGGATCCATCCCATTGGAACGAATTGTGGATGAGAAAATCTCAAATGTAAAGGAACACTAGGATCCATCCCATTAGAACGAATCGTGGATAGGAAAATTCAAATGTGAAAAGGGGCACCAGGATCCGTCCCATTAGAACAAACCGTGGATGGGAAAATCAAATGTGAAAAGGGCACCACCTTTTCTGGCACAGAGACTATGAAGACTTCATCTGTCCAGATCAGGTCAATAAAACGAGTTACTCGACTATTATCTAGGTGGCCGCCAGTGCCAAGTCGACAGGCAGAAGAAAGTCGAGTCCTACACCAGTCATGCGCATGCTATCAGGGTGGCGATTTCCCTTCTGCATCTACCATGATCAATCAATCAGACTAACCAGAAATGTTCTGCTGAATTTTATTATCAAAGTGAATGGAATGCTTACATGTACTTCAGCTTGCAAAGAACCAGTAACATGATGTGAATGTTAAGAATCTTCATCATCTCTGGATCTCTTGCAGCTCGAGGTTTTGGCAAAGAGCGTCTAGCTCGGGGCGATGCTACAGATTGGCTAGGTCTCTTCAACTTCGGCTTCATAATCTGCTGTGCAACTCCTCCCCTCTATGACAGCAAGATCTTTTGATCGTATGGAGCCACTAAGCAGACGAGATAGCTCCTCAGTCATAGTGTAGGAGCTCAGGGGGTATTCTTTGAATCGTGCTGGCATTTACCCCTGAACAAGAGATTCTTGCTGGTAACCGAACTGCCGCATCACACGGATTGGGTGATATTCCACTCCTCCAGTCAATCCTAGCAGGACGATTAGCTGCATGATGGTTGTGTTGAAAAATGCCTCAAAGTTGTAAGAATCTGAAGGAATAATGCGCCAAATGATCTTCTGTTCTGTCAGGTTTTCTAATCACTCGTACTCCTTCTGAACTGAGGTGAGCGTGTGCACATGGCCACTTTAACAGTAGGATTCAGAGGCTGATCGCTATGGGCGTAATACTGCTACACCCAGATGTGCAGCCATTCATACATGTACAAAAGCTCCACAGCCATAAAAGTGCTGGAAGCGTCGCAGTGATCAGTCTAACGCCCGATAAGTTTCTACTAGGATGACTGGAGCCAGATCTATTTGCCAGGTGACAACTGCCAAAGCAATCTCAACGACTTCAATGTTTACAACCATCCGGCCAGGGCTGAAAATCAACTCTCCCATGAAGCGGATAACAAAGCCTTTCAACCAAAGCTCATCACCTAAGGAGGCACGCATTCCGGCTACTTTGTCAAAGTAGGCTAGTTGTTGCATAGGAGATATTCATCTGAACAGATGAGCTGACGACCACAATCACTGGTTGATAGGCCAGTTAGCTCACTCAAGACTGAAGAATACCCATCGCGCTGTATAAAGACGGTGGGTCCCAGGAAATTCTGTAGACATCATATTCTATGGACCTCTTCTATGGTTGGAGTTAGTTCGATTCTCCCAAAGCGGAAAGCATGATGAGACGGTTTCCAAAATCGGGCAGCTACACATAGAAAGTAATGGGAAACCTCCACCTTTGTGATATCAAGAAGCTTTGTAGAGATTCCCCAAATCTGTAGCTTGTCACGATCACTTTCAGTTAACTGTTTGATCCAAGCCTGGAGAACATCTGAGCACTGTGTGGGCACAACCATTGTGGGGTAACCCATGATCTGTAAGGCACCTCAGCTTTCTTGGCTCGAGACTCCGAAGAAGGGGTAAACGATCTCCTGTAGGACATGTTCAAAACATTATTCTTTAGAAACAGATTTCCACTTTGCTTCGTTCAACAACACTTAGCAGAATCAAAGCAGACAGATAAAAGCGGAAATAGAATTGTCAGGATTAGAGAAATTGGCCCAGAATAGAAGACTGCAGCTAACCGAATAGGGAGTTGCTGAACAAACTAAATCTTGTGCAAAGCCCTGAGGGAAGGTCCTTGTTACCCAACTGGTTTTAACCAAGTACCCGAGTAATGAGATATGACCAACAAATATGGGGAATTGGAACTATTGGATGATTGTGCCTCCTTACCGACCACTGGGGATCCTCGACCTATGGAGCAGCTGACATGGCCTTGGTCGAGTGTTAGCTCAAAGCGTCTAACCAAAGGATAGTTGACATGCCCCTAGTCGACATGGATGACTCTTAACCAATCAGAGTAGCTTACATGCCCATGGTAGAGTACTGGCTCAGTGTGTCTAACTATAGGGCAGCTGACATGCCCCTGGTTTAGGCGATGTCCTCTTGATTCTCTCGAATTGAAAGTCACTGTCACATTCAAGACAAGAGATCCAAGTAACAGTCTGCGACGTTTATTAGGATGATGTTTACAGGAAGAAATGTATGCATGCTAAATGATTTGTTGGATCTTATTGGTGCCCTCAGCATTGGGATGCCTATTGCCAAGTACAATGGAATGACAACTCCAGACATCACGAGACTCTATCCAAGCCCCTAGTTGTTGGGTGGCTCTCTGGAAATGGGTCACTATGTTTTGGGCTCCATTCCAAACCCCACTGGACCATACCTTTGCTTTTTTATTTTACTTATTCTTTATTCTTTCTCCCTCATAGGCCTGTGGGTTCACCCTATCCCTGGCTTGGAGGTAATAAGTACCTGGTCTATGGTGGGGAGTTGTTGCTTGTTTAAAGGGTTGGCTAGGCTTTTTTGGAACACGTCTCTCAGGTACTCACTTCGACTCCTCTCCAAGATAAACTAGAGGGACAGAGCTAGCCGTCACGCCTCTCTCTTTAGGGCGGACTTCTATCTATGACTTCTGACTTCTTATTCTTTTATGCCCTTTCACAGATATATATTTTTTCATTTTCATTTCTCACGCTCTCAATGAAAGGTGGCTCCCTCACTCTCTAGGTTCTTGAATAGTATCTACCTGAGGAGGTGCTACACATTCCCAACATTGGCGGGCTTATTTCGCCTATCATCATCGGGCTAACAACCATGCATGTGTTGATGCAAGCAAATGACACCCTATATATGCATATTCTACATGAGAATTAGTGTGTTGTGATGCAGAGCTACATGGATGTAAGAACATCATGACCTCATGTATGCATGAAGGAAATTGTAAGTGTCGTAGAGTGAGGACACACTGTTTATGATCACTGATAATACTTTTTAGGTAGCATGAATTAACTGGCTCTGACTGTTCGATGCAGTTCATGTCCTCAAGGATAACAGTCCCTGATGGTGTTTTAGAATGGTCACTATAACCCTAGTCTTCTTGTATGCACCCTTGATGATTCCTGGCTCTGCTATTATTGAACTTGTGTCTGACTGTTTTACTTTTGGTAAACAAAAGTTTTCAATTTCATGATGTCTTTGTACAGCATGTACAACAGGTGGGCAGTTGTCCTCTATCTGACTGATGTGAGTGCCGCCGCCCGAGTTCCTTCTTGAGCCTATCTCAGGATCTTTTTTTTTTGGACCCCACTGCTCAAGTGGGGCCAGGTCTGATAGTACCACATATACCCGCATCCCAGCTGATAGGAGATAAACTCCTCTGGTCTAGTGTTTAAAGATTTAATCTCCTCCAGGGTCATGATAGCAGACCGACCCTGTACAACTGTTTGCTCTTCTGTGTCCTCGATCATTACTGCCTTTCCTTTCCTGCGCCTAAGCTCATTTTGTGCATCGTCAGCTTGTACTGATAACTGTTCTTGAAATAGAACTTCCAGATCACTGAGCATGTTATCCACCTGAGCTACCACATCATCCTCTTCCTCTTCATCGGAAGCGAAATCCACATAATAGGCGCTGGTAGCCCTTAACACCACTGGTGCCGATTCTGGCTGCCCTGGCTATAACCCCTTCAAGACTGACTGCCACTCTGATGCTATTACTGTTGAATCTGCTCTCGCTGAATCCCAGATTGCAACTGAATTGGTAGAAATACACTCAGCTGACTCTAGAGGTGGCAACGCTAGCATAGCTATCCCCTGTGACATGGATGATGTCGAACCCCTTCCGTAGTCCGTAATTTCCTCCTTTGAGTAATAATCCTCTACACATATCGATTTTGGTCCATTGATTGGTTTGTCCGGCTCAGGCTATGCAAGCACCAAACTCTGATTGGGATCTAACAATCCTACACTTACAAAGTTAATTAAATCTCATGAAATAACGAGTTTTTGGTACTTACGACGCTTCGCACATCCGTCTTCTGGCTTCTGCTTGTAACCCAGTCCTTCAAACTTTCGTCTTCTTTCGCCGACGATTGGTTCTGCGATCCCTTGGCCATTCCACCTGAGAGGTGTTCCCTTCTCGTATCCCCATCTTTGACATAGATTCTCAACCATCAAAAAGGGGTTGCCAAAAGCGGCCAAATGGCTGGCACGCTCGAGAATCGGAATAAAGTTGACCAATTCAAAACAGTCAACATGGTAGAGCACATTAGAAGGTTTTGAGTCAAAATGGACAGTATGGAGTGACACTAAAGAGACTGCAGAATTAGAAGGTTCAATGAAGGATTGACTCAGCTGATAAGAGAATGGATCTAAGACATCATGGATGAGGAAAGAAGGATCAAAAGATTCAACCTCATTCGAAGAAAGGAAATGCACTCCCGAGGTTCCCGGTGCATGCTTAGGCAAAGGCAGGCTAACTATGCTGCTAGATGTGGATGCAGGATGAATGAGGTGTCCGTGCAGTGGGCCTAGGCTATGCCTCCTGTGTGTTAATGGTGATAGCCTTTCGGTCAATCAAGTTCTGAAAAGCATTCCGAAGTGTAGCGCAATTATCCATAGAGTGCTCATCGACACTATGGTAACTGCAAAATAAATCCGCCTTAAACCATGGTGGAATCAGGTTTGGCGGTGGGTGGATTTCTGGAAGCTTCTAGTAATGACTCCACCTTAGGAAATATGATGCTCAGTGGCTCAACCAAAGGAGTGTAGTCTCTCTCAGGTCGTGGTGACCACCTGGGTCGTAGGTAACACCCTTGCCTTGCCGATGTTGGCTGGTAGACCAGCTCAGCAGTGGTAGTGATTTGTAAAGTGCATGGTGCTTTAGATGCAGGAGAATAAATGACCTGATTTTGAGATGGTGGGCTCACCATATTGGCTGGCATAGCAGGAGCTCCTACGTATGCCACAACGTTCCTAGCATACTCCTTCTTCCAGCTGAACCCAGTGTTAGATCCATTGTTGCCATTGTTATTGTTTGTGGTTCCGTCGGTTGCTATAGTCTATTTGGCGAATGCTGCTAGCGCAGGGAAGCTTCCACTATTGAGTGAGCTCTTAATGCGGGTGCCAGCTTTAATCAGGGCAGTGACGGTGGAAATGGGTTGAATGCTCAACCGGGCCCCAGTGGCTAGCTGCGCTCCTCGAATAATTATTTCGATAGACTCCTCGTAAGAGAGTCTATTGCACACTTGTGAAGCGAGGGCTCGCCAGCGCCCGACGTACTCCCCGAACAGCTCGTAGGGCTTCTGCTTGGTGGCGACTATGTCCTCTCGCTTTGGGACCATGTCGACATTAAAAGAGTACTGTTCTAGGAAATCTTGGCTCAGATCATTCCAGGTCTTGATGGTGGTCATATCCAGCAATGTGAACCACTTTAGAGCTGGACATGTAAGACTTTTCTGGAAAAGGTGAATGAGAAATCTCTAGTCAGCCTGGAGTTGAGCGAGATTGCCACAGTTCGCCCTGAGGTGCGAAATTGGGCAGCCCTTCCCATTGTATTTCTCGAATTTCAGGATATGGATGTTCGGTGGGAGTACCGCCTCTGGGAAATAGCAAAGGTCCCGGAAAGAGAAAGACTGGTGGTCCCCGCCTTGCACTTGTCAAAGAGCTTTCTCCAGGTCATTCATCCTAGCGAAAAGTGCATTGGGAGTTGCTGCTAACATTGAGTGTGCAGCCGGGGCGGGTCCCGCGTATGCTGTGTCTATAGCACCCATGTGCTCCTCTAGATCTATCATGTCGCCACTTGGTGATGTGGCGTGGTGACCAGCGTACCAGTGTGTGTGTGCTAGTGGTGGTGTGCATACTGATGCCTGAACTTGATGCAAAGGTATTGAAATGTTATGCTGTGCGGTGTGTGTAGTTGTGTGTGGGAGCAGTAGTTGCTGAACCGGTATGGTTGGGTTCATAGGCCGATGTACTCTAGCCAGCCCAAGAGGCTGACCACTAGTTGAAGGAGGAATATGTTGTGCATGCTGTGGATATGTTGCTATAGGTAGAGTGGCTACGACCGTTGTTGGGACAGCGGGAAGCTGTGGCAACAGCTGCAGTGGTGGAGGAACTAGTGCAACATGAAGTGCCTGAGTAGGTGGAACGGGATCCTCGGGAATGGGACAAACAGGCGCAGTCAAAGTGGGATCCAAAGAGAAAGCCATGATTTGCAACCTCTGTGCAAGGGCCAGAAGCTGCTGAGATTGTATAGTGGCAGAACCATCGGCAACAGCACCGAGGGCTGGAAGATCAAGCGGTCGGGATGTCATAGGGGGCTAGAGGTTCAAAGATGCTGCGGGTTGGATTCATATTGAAGAGACAATCGCAGTAAACTTGTTGTCAAGTGGATGAGGGTCAACAGAAGGACAGGGTATCGTCAAATGAGATGCCCTGGAAGTTGTCATGGTAACCGCCTTTGTTGTGGTCTCCAAACCAATAAAGGTCTGCTAGTGTCCCGAAACCAGAGGGCGAGGAACTCCTGGTGCTTGGAAATGACCACCATGGAGCGATGAAGGAATGACTGATGACAAAGCAAAAGAGTGAGGGGCAGAAATAGGAATCCACTCTAGAGCAGCTGGTGCAGAGGTCTCAGAAGCTCGCTGGGCCATAACGGACCGTGAACGGGTAAGGACAGGGTTGCGATTGCAAGTGAAAGGACGACGCCTACGAGGATCTGTCGTCGGAAGTGACGAATAGCTCGAGAATAGACAGTCTAGAATAACGTCTCGAGACCGAGGTCACAGAGAGGAACTCCCAGGCTCAGACCTAGGAATTCACACAAAGAACTCAATTCCTGGCAAAGGAAAAGAAACCTAAAGTGTCAGTGGAAAAGAACAAAAAGAGTGAAAAAGTGAAGACAAGAAAACAAAAGAAAATAAGTTAGCTACGCAGTTGTTTATTAGGGGGGCATGAATGGCACACATGCACATGAATGCTACTAACATGCTCACTCTCACCATGCATGTCCCACATGGAGCGAACCATATGGGACGCACTCATGGGTTTGGGTTTTTTGACTCTGGTTAGAAAGTAAGGTCCTTGTTCTAAATCCTGGCCAAAGCGAAGGCAGTGAACGGGTCGTGCGTTGGTGGCCTTGTCTCCTGCAGTAGCAAGGAGTTGTACCCTCTACTAGCACCGACACGACCACAGACAAGGGGGGACAAACTAACAACACGCTCTACGCCAAAGCTATAGAATGGGCTGCTAGGATCGTCCTTCGCAAACTGTTGGTAGACCGAGAGGAGAAGATGCATGCCCTATATGATCAAACATGCGATATGCTTTGGTGTCTTTTACATGCTGTGACCATGCTAATGGAACCCTTACACACAAGCATGGCATCCAAACAAGTCAGTAAAAAGGCATGAACATGGCATGTGTTGGTGTAGTGCTTAAGTAGGTGAATAAAAGCTAGTATCGGCAAACAAAGCATGAATTGAGTCATGTGCATGTGTAGTGGCATAGCAACAGTGTAAAGAAGGTAAAAAAGGCATGATCAGTCAAATATGTACAAGTAGCAGAACAACCAAGCAAGCATAATGTAAACAAACCAAAGACAAGTAGGGAATCCAGAATGAAAGCTAGAATCTGGTTATCCCTAGCGGAGTCGCCAGTTCCTGTGACCATGCCGGTGGAACCTTTGCACGGCTCTCCTACTATCGAGTGCGTGGAAGCACTCGAGGAGACTCGATATGGTCACAGCGAAGAGACTACACTCGGAAACACCAAGGGAAGATAAAAAAGGACAAGGAAAGGAGTCGCCACCTAGTCTTTTAATGGAAAGACGAGGAAAACCAAAAATACAAGAAAACTGGGAAGCAAACAAGATGCAGAAAGTATGTGTGTGCTCCGTGCCTAATGGACAATGCACAAATGAATGTGGGCCAGAGAAAGGGTAAGGATTCTGGTTATGCATGGGGAAGAGGTTAGGCACCCCCATGCACCTGAGAAAACCCAGTCTTTCTAGGTTTCCCTATTGTCACTGGTCTATGGATGTATGCTTGCTTATTCTATATGCTCATGCTAAATATGACTGAAAACAAGCCAAATCGAAGTAAAGAAATGAAACAAAGAGACAAGTTTATCCGAGGGTCCAATGTAGGCATTGAGAATGCCGCTTTACTGTACGCCCTTGGGTGATGAGGAAAATCATGAAAATCGAGAAATTCTCGGAAAGCGTCTTGTAAATCAGCAGAAATTCGAATAAATCTGAGAAAATCACAAAAGGGGAAAATAATCATCGTTTCGGGACCATGTCGGCTTTGTCAAGCCTTTCAATGTATGCCCTTGGGCGATGGAAAGCCAAAACAAGTCTAAAGGCGAAAAACCAGGAGAAATCAGGGATACAACAAGAAAACCAAGCTCTGAACAAGCTAGAAAAGCGTGCGCAATGCAAGGAAGGAAAGGCAAGAAAACTTGTGCGGAAAGATGTGAACAAATGTGCAAAATGCAAGTGTGAGTGTAAATAGTGAGAATTCTAGGGGGCCTTTGTGCAAAAAACCCAAATTCTGATTAAAACTGATATTCTGAAGCCCAAATCATCAAAAAATACAAAGGAAAACACATTCTATGCAAGTATGAAGAAATCTAGGGTCAAATGTGCAAATATGTGCAATCCTAGTCAAAATGAAGTTTCCTAGGAGTTAAAATGCAATTTCACCACTAGAACATGCATTTAAAACAATTCAGTGGAAATTTAGGGTAAACATGCAAGAAAAATGATTCAGAAAAGTTTCAAAAAGTTTCAGGGGCAAAACAGTCATTTTACCCCTGAAAATAGGCATTTAGAGGAAAATCAGTGAAGTACAGGGGCTAAACTGCAAATTACCCAGTAGAATAAAGCATCCAGAAGAATTTCAGTAAAGACTGAGGGTTAAAATGCAATTTACCCTGAGAAAACATGCTTCAGAAAAGTTTTCAAAAACTTATGGGGCTGAAGTGCAATTTAACCAGCAAAAACATCCTGGATGATTTCAGAAGAATGTTGGGAATTAAATGCAAATAAACTTGAAAATTGAACTTTCAGAAAGATTTCAAGAAAGCTCAGGGTCTCTTATGCAAAATTCCTGAATAAAATGCATTAAAAGAAAACTTGAGGGCTTTTGCTAAAGTTTAATGACTGGAAAACATTATTTTAAATGTTCAAGGGGAAGAATGTAATATTTTCAGTTAAAAGTTTATTCGAATGATTTTAGAAAATGAGAGGAGGACCTAATTGTAATAACAGGGCCTATGTGTAATACAAAAAGGACCTAAATGTAAAGAAAACAAAGTTTCAGAAGTTTATTAAAATAAATGTTTTTATTTCTTTTTTAAATGAAAAAGAAATGATGGTCACCGACGACGGAGCTCCACCACCGCCGACCACCGGAGGGGGGCATACAAGGCCTTCCCGTGGTCTGATCTGAGATCAGACCCCACAAGAAGCAAGAGGAAGGAGAGGGGAGAAGATCGATCAGACCCCACAGGAAGCAAGAGGAAGGAGAGGGGAGAAGATCCATCGGAGTGGATCAGAGATCTAACGGTGAGAGCGAGCCTCCCACCTACCTTCGCCGTTACGGAGCTCCAGCAACGGCGTCGGGGAAGAAGGAGCTTCTGGCATGCTGCGGCGCGGTGATCCAGCTATTGTAGAGGCATCAGGGCATCGGGAGGAGCTACTTCCCTTCTCTAGGAGCTAAATGGAGGACGATGACGCAGAGGGGAGCACTGACGGTCGTCGTCGTGTTCTTCTCCGGCGAGCTTGGTAGCTGTGATGATCGACGGCTCGTGACCTGGTTCTAGAGGCTTCATGGGGCATTGTGGAAACTTTCTGGAGGCTTGGAGCGGCACGACGGGGCTGGATGCTCAGTGTTAATCTCTGGCTCCGGTCGTCTTCTCCGGCGACGGCGATGGCGACGTGGTGCGACTATGGGAGCTTCTGGTGGAGGCTACGGGGAGCAACAAAACGACGTGCGGAGGAGCGGAAAAGCGAGAGGGGGATCCAGGGTGGAAGGGACAACTCTCGGAGGCCAGGATCGTGTCCTAGACAAACCCCTCCACCTAGGCCACTAGAAAATAGCTTTGGTGAGGCCTAGGGGCTAATTCCGACTAGAGACACCCTCTGGAACGATCGGAATCGACTCGAGAAGACTCTAGGGATCCTAAGGGACTAGAATTGGGGGCATAGGAGGTGAAAGGAGGGCGTACCTGGTTTTGCAGTGGCGTGGACGACTGGAGCTGGCTATAGGAGGCGATGGGGCTGGCAATCGCGCTCTGGAATGTCGCAGGAAAACGCCTCCGAGCTCTAGGGTCTCTCCACTCTCCTTTTTTTTTCTTTTCCCCCAATTCTCGCTCTGTACCCCCTATTTATAGGTGAGGTCGACGGTGGCTTAACAACCCATAACCGAGTTCCAACCACCACCTAACCACCTAACAGAACTCCCGACACTGAGTAATTGAACTCCCAACATCTAACAACCTAGCCAACCACGGTCCTCCACGCTCCATCTTGTCCCCTACCTGCCGATAATGATCGACGGCGATCCATGCTCCTCTGGTGACCAATCCAGTGGCTGGAGATGTTTGGAGATTTGCTGGATCAGTGGTGAAGCTCGAGCTGGCTGATAAGTTCAGTAAGGAGGTGGGTTCAAGCTGATTCGTGGGAGATCAGTGGAGAAGAAGTGGGTTCAGTGGGGAGGAGAAAATAGGTGTGAAATTTGTATGTTTTTTGGTAGAAAAACATTAGTAAATGAAGGAGGAGAAAAATGATGAATATGGATAGAGAAAACTAAAGTGTTGGGTTGGAAGAAAAATGGGTTAAGTTGTTTATGGGGGCCTTCATGGGTTTGGGGCCAAAGTGGACTCACTTGGGCTTAATGGGCCTATGTGGGCCTCCATGGGCCCAAGTGGGCTTTAATGGGCCCAAATTATTTGAATGGGCCTACAATGAGTTAAATGGGCCAAAATAGGTCTTGTGGGCCCAAGTGAGCTCAATTAGGATTTAATGGGCCTATGTGGGCCTCCATGGGCCTAATGGGCTTCAATTTGGCTTTAAGTGGATTCAATTAGGGTTAAAGCTCAGCCACCACATATCCATCCTGCACAATTAGGAAATTGGGGTGTCTACACTTGCGTTTTATTAAACTAGAGGAGATTATGAGCATTTGTCTCTAGTTATGCCTTATTAATTGTTCATCTGAGTTTGTGTGTTTTATTTTAACCAGATAGGGAGGCAAACATGTCTCTACTATCCTAATCATGGCAAATACAAAAAGTAGGAAAAAACACACAATCATGGCATCAAAAGTCAAACAAAAGGAGTAAACATGGCATGTGCTGGTGTAGTGCTCAAGTAGGTGAATAAAAAGCAAGTATCGACAAAAAAAAGCATGAAATAAATCATGTGCATGTGCGGTGGCATAGCAATAGTGTAAAGTAAGCAAAAATGGCATGTTCAGTCAAATATGTACAAGCAAATAAGAACAAGTAAACAAGCATAATGTATACAGACCAAAGACAAGTAGGGAAACCGGAATGAAAGATAGAATCTGGTTATCCTCAGCGGAGTCGCCAGTTCCTATGACCATGCCAGTGGAATCCTTGCACGACTCTCCTCCTACCGGGTGCGTGGAAGCACACGAGGAGACCCGATATGGTCACGGTGAAGATGGTGAATCCGTAGGAAGAGACTAGACCCGAAAACACCAAGGAAAGATAAGAAGGATAAGGAAAGGAGTCACCACCTAGTCTTTTAATGGAAAGACGAGGAAAAACAAAAACACAAGAAAACTAGGAAGCAAACAAGATGCAGAATGTATGTGTGTGCTCCATGCCTAATGGATAATGCACAAATGAATGCAGGCCAGAGTTAGGGTAAAGATTCTGGTTACGCATGGGGAAGGGGTTAGGCACCCCCATGCGCCCGAAACAACTCAGTCTTTCTAGGTTTCCTACATGTCAAGGGTCTATTAAATGTGTGCTTGCTTATTCTATATGCCCATGCTAAATATGACTTAAAACATGCCAAATCAACGAAAAGAAATGAAATAAAGGGAAAAAGTAAATCCGAGGGTCAAATGTAGGCATTGAGAATGTCGCTTTACTGTACGCCATTAGGCGATGAGGAAAATCATGAAATTGAGAAATTCTCAGAAAGCATCTCACAAATTAGCGGAAATTTGGATAAATCTGAGAAAATAAAAAAAGGGAAAATAATCCTCATTTCGGGACCATGTCAGCTTTGTCAAGTCTTTTACTGTACGCCCTCACGCGATGGAAAACCAAAACAAATCTAAAGGCGAAAATCGAGAGAAATCTGGGAAACGACGAGAAAACCAAGCTTGGAACAAGCTAGAAAAGCGTGCGCAAAGCATGGATGGAAAGGCAAGAAAACCTGTGTGGAAAGATGTGAAAAAATGTGCAAAATGCATATGTGAGTGTAAATAGTGAGAATTCAAGGGGCCTTTGTGCAAAAAAACCCAAATTCTGATTTAAACTGATATTATGAAGCCTAAATCATCAAAAATACATAGGAAAACACATTCTATGCAATTATGAAGAAATCTGGGGTCAAATGTGCAATTATGTGCAATCCTAATCAAAATGAAGTTTCCTAGGGGTCAAAATGCAATTTTACCACTAAAACATGCATTTAAAACAATTCAGTGGAAATTCAGAGTAAAATATGCAAGAAAAATGATTCAAGAAAATTCCAAAAAGTTTCAGGGGCAAAACAGTCAATTTACCCAAGAAAACAGGCAATCAGAGTAAATTCTATAAAGTATAGGGGCCAAAAAGCAATTTACCCAGCGAAACAATGCATTTAGAAGAATACAGGGGCTTTTATGCAAAAAAGTTGGATTAAAAAGCATGAAAAGTAATCCAGGGGGCTTTTGTTAAATTCTTAAACCTGGAAAACATTATTTTAAATGTTCAAGGGGGAAAATGTAATATTTTTAGTCAAAATTTTATTCGAATGATTTATGAAAGTTGAATGGAGAACCTATTTGTAATAAAAGGACCTATGTGTAATAAGGAAAGGATCTGAATGTAAAGAAAACTTAGTTTCTGAATTTAAATCAAAATAAAATGTTTTAATTTGTTTTTAAATGAAAAACGAACGACGATCGCCGGCGACAGAGCTCCGCTGCCGACGACCGCCAGAGGGGGCCATCAGAGGCTTTCCTGTGGTCTGATCTGAGATCAGACATCACGGGAGGCAAGAAGAAGGTGAGGGGAGATGATCCATCGGAGTAGATCAAGGAATCAACGGTGGGAATGGGCCTCCCACCTACCTTGCTGTCGAGGTGCTCCAGCGACGGCGTCGAGGAAGAAGGAGCTTCTGGAAGGCAGCGGCACGGTGAATCAGCGATCGTGGAGGCTTTGGGGCGACAGGAGGGGCTTCCTCACTTCTTCAGGAGCTTGAACGGAGGCTGATCACGCAATGAGAGGAGTCGCCTATCGCCATCGTGGTCTCCTCCGGTGAGCATGTCTGCTACGGTGATCCAGAGCTTGTGGCGCGATTCAAGAGATTCCGGAGGCTTCGTGGAGCGTCGGGGAGTGTTGTTGGACCGTTGGAGAAGCTTGGAGCAACAGGGGGCGTGCACTTCTTCTCTGCAGTAGTTGTCTTCTCTAGCGACGGCAGGATTGGTGTAACTCCAGCGATCTTCGGGTGGAGCCCTCTGGAGGCGATGAAGCGGCGTGCCAGGGATAGGAGAAGCAGGAGGAAGACCAGGGGAGGAAGATAGGACCTACTAGGGGCCAGGACCATGCCTTGGACCACCCTCCCACCTATATCGTCGGAAAACGGCGACGGCGAGCTCCAAGGAGCAATTACGTCTAGAGAAAACCCCTGAACTGCTCGGAATTGATCCAGAAAGAGAGAGGGGATCCTAGGAAGCAATGTTTGAAACTAAAGGAGGTTTGAAGAGAGCGTACCTGGCCTGACGACGTGAGGCTCCTTCACAGCTCGCCAAAGTGTTTGAATTCTCCTCCTCTCCTTCCCGCGAGCTCCCCTTTCTCTTTGGAATTCTCTGGCACTCTCAACTCTCTACCTCCATCTCGCCAAAAGTCTCCCCTCAAAAACTCTGCCTCTACCCCTCCTTTTATAGGTAGAGAAACCCAACAACCCAACCCATAACAGACCACTAACTGTCCTAACAGACCATCTAACTAACTACCTAACCCACTAAATAAACTCGTAACAACCTAACAAACTAATAGGAACCCAAACCGTTGCCTCCCTGCGGCCCCTTTGATCGCCGACAGAGATCAACAGCGATCCAAGCTTCACTGGCGGCACATTAGTGGCTCTGGCTACTTTGGGAGATGCTGGTCTGATGGAGCTCGAGCTGGCTAGATGAGTTCAGTGAGTTTAGTGGCTAGTTCGTGAGAGGTCAGTGAAGAAGAATTGGGTTCAATGAGAAGAAAGGGCGAGCTGGCGAAAATTCAATGAAAATGAAGGAGAAAATAATGAATATGGAAAGGGAGGAAATGGGTTAAATTGTTGTGGGCCTTTGTTGACTTTGGGGCCAAGATGGGCTTGATTGGGCTTAATGGGCCTATGTGGGCCTCCATGGGCCTAATGGGCTTTAATGGGCCCAAATGACTTAAATGGGCCTTCAATGAGTTAAATGGGCCTTTATGGAATTAAATGGGCCTAAATAGGTCTTGTGGGCTCAATTGGGCTTCCATGGGCCTAAGTGGGCTTAAGTGGGTTCAATTAGGGTTAGAGGTCAGCCACCACATCTCTATCCTACAAAATTGGGAACTTGGGGTGTCTACACTCACATAGATGTCTTGGTAGACAATACAACTGGACACAAAATGTTATCATTCATGGATGGGTTCTCGAGGTACAACCTGATCAAAATGGTCGATGGGGATATGGAAAAGACCTCCTTCATCACACCCTAGGGAGTTTTCTGTTACCGTGTATTGCCATTTGGGCTCAAAAATCCCGATGTAACTTATTAAAGGGCAACTATTGCACTTTTCCATGACCTCATGCATCAGGAAATCAAGGTCTATGTAGACGATATGATTGCCAAGTCCAAAGAGCCTGAGGAGCACCTGGTCTGTTTGAGAAAACTGTTTGATCACCTCAAAAAGTACAAGCTCCGTCTTAACCCCAACAATTGCATATTCGGGGTGTCTTCTAGAAAGCTTATGGGATACGTTGTCAATCAAAGTGGAATCGAGGTCCACTTTAGTAAAGTAAGAGCCATCATCGATATGCCTCGCCTTGCATCTGAGAAGGAAGTTCGAAGCTTATTGGGCCGATTACAGTACATCAATCGGTTCATCGCACAGCTTACTCCCATCTGTGAGCCTATCTTCAAGCTATTAAGAAAGAATGCACAAATCCACTGGAATGAGGAATGTTAGGCTGCATTCGACAAAATCAAGTAGCTCCTTACAAAACCTCCTGTCCTAGTTCCACACACACCAGGGCGACCTCTATTTCTATATCTCTCCACCACCCAACACTCCATGGGTGCAGTCCTTGGGTTGCATGATGAAACAAGATGTAGGGTGAGAACCATCTACTACCTGAGCAAGAAGTTCAACGATTGCGAAGCCAGGTACAGTCCTATCGAGAAGATCTACTTATCCTTTGTCTAGGCCACACAACGTCTCAGGCACTATATGATGGCGTATCTGATCCTTCTCCTGTGCCGACATGACCCCATGAAGTACTTGCTCCAAAAGCCAACATTAGTGGGACGATGCGTAAAATGGCAGGTGATACTGTCCTAGTACGACATTATATTTGTCACATAGTAATCAAGCCGAGTACGAGGCATGCATCATCAGACTACAAATCGTGTTGGAACATGGTGCACGGAAGCTACAGGTGCACAAGGATGCCATGTTAGTTATATCCCAAATTAACGACGAATGGAAAACCAAGGATCCAAAGCTCGTGCCATATCACAAACTTCTCTTACAGTTCGTCAAGGAGTTTGAAGAAGTGCACTTTTCCTTCATGAGTAGAGCCAAAAACACCTACGCAGATGCACTAGCAACTATTGCCTCTTGGCTCTCAATACCTGAAGAGTGCACAGTCGATGTTTCGGTCACCCGAGTAAAGCAGCTCGTCAATTGCATGAGCATAGAGGAAGCAAACTTATTAGTAGAGCTTCCCTGATATCATAACATCAAGACCTTCTTGGAATCAGGTGATCTCCCAACCGACACATCACCAGCGAATAAGAAGACCATGGCGCACCTGGCGTCAAGATACGTGTTGGGCGAAGGACATCTGTACAAAAGATCATATAACCAGATGCTTTTGCGGTGTGTCGACCAGAAAGAGGTTGACACCTTGATGCTTCAAATCCACGTCGGGACATGTGGCCCCCACTTGAATGGAATACTATTAGCCAAGAAGATCATGTTGCAAGGCTACTTTTGGTCAACTATGGAGGTAGATTGATGTCGTTTTGTGCGCAAATGCCACAACTATCAGATCCACGGGAACTTCATACATGCTCCCCCTCAGCAGCTACATAGCATGTCTTCACCATGGCCTTTCTCTACTTGGGGAATAGACGTCATCGGGGCCATCCATCTAGCATCATCCAATGGCCACAACTACATCCTGGTGGCCATAGATTACTTCACCAATTGGGTAGAAGCGGCCTCTTACAAAATTGTCACAACTGTAGCCACAGAAAAGTTCATCAAGCACAGTATCATTGCCCAATACAAGGGTGCCGCACTCCATTATCTCAGACAATGGCAAGAATTTCATAGCTCAGAGATTGGAGGATTAATTGCAGAGCCTCAAGATCAAACATCACAGATCTTCCCCGTACCGCCCACAGATGAACAGTGCCGTGGAGTCAGTAAATAAGAACTTAATCCATATTCTGAAAAGAGTGCCGAGACACATAAGGATTGGCACGAAAAGCTCCCCTATGCGCTATGGGCCTATAGAACTTCAGTATAGACCTCAATAGGAGCGACACCTTACTCATTGGTGTATGGCATGGAAGCAGCCCTACTAGTTGAGGTAGAAATCCCATCACTCAGAATCATGGGGGAGGCTGAGTTAGAAGAAGCTAAATGGGTCGAAGTTAGATACATCCAACTGAACATGGTCGACGAGCGTAGATTGCAGGCCATGTACAATGCCCACTGTTACCAAGCGAGAATGGCCAGATCATATCAGAGAAGAGTCTGACCTAGGAGCTTTGCACCTAGTGATCTAGTCCTGTGGGCCATACATCTCCCTGACGATTGTGGCAAATTCCAACCTAACTGGCATGGTCCTTACATCATCAAGCAAGTCTATTCGGGAGGCACAGCAATCCTCGAAGACATGGCCAACGTCGAGCTACCTGAGCCAATCAACACCTGTTATCTGAAGAAATACTACCAATGAGCGAAAGGCGTGTATCCTTGCCATGCAAAGTATCCTTTTGTGCATCATGCATCATCTATTACTCCATCTTGCACGTATATTTCTAAAATAAAAGGCAATCCAAGTGTATCTAATCCATAGCATTTGATCTTTACTTTCATGCACATCAGTAACTTAAGCACGTCAATAACTGCAAGCATCTATGCATAAAAGCATCAACATCACATCCCGATGATGAGAATTGGAATAGCTAGCCTGGTTGAGAAGGGTCTATATCTCTTTAGTTGATGCTACCTAGACATCCTAGCGAGCAAGGGAGCCACCACCCAACCATGGTTAGGCGAAATGTCCAAACTCCCATAGGGACTTACACCTCCAAAGGGAGATAAAATGTTAGGAGCGGGCATGAGTGTGAGCCAAAATAGGAAAATAAACATATCCACAAGTGCATAAAAGAAATTAGAAGATAGAAGTCAAAGATAGAAACTAACCCTAACAGAGAGAGGCAAGTAGGCCAACTCTTTCCCTATCACTTACTTTGGGGTGGAGTCGAATCAAGCATCCCAAAAATCCAAGCGACCAAAGGGACTAGCTACCCCTTGCATACAATTCCAGCAGCCCCCTCCAAATCCAAATGCCCATTACCCCAAAGCAAGGGTTAGAGCGATCCTATAAGCCTAAGAGGGAGAAAAGAAATAAGCCAAAAGTCAAAAAAGTCGGTCTAAGACCCTTAGAGTTTGGCACAGAGTCTAATCTACTAAATCATCCATCCCAGAGAGCCACCAACAGCCTAGAAGTCTGGGTAGTGTCTTGTGAACCAAGGTCTTCTCCTCTTCTTATAGCAGGCATGATTAGCATTCCAAATTTTGAGGGATGATACAACATAACACTATCATTCTTGCATGCATTATCGCTTGTCCACTTTGCAAGGTCTCGCTGAGTCCCAAACTAGGGGCATGTCAGCTGCTCTTCGGCCAAAGACCTGGCAGAGGATACTGTACACAAGGGGCATGTCAACTGCCTTTGTGGTGATAATCTTCCCCGTCAATCAGGGGCATATCACCTTCCCTGTTGGTTGACCCTTCTTAGGACAGTATCTTTGTCTAGAACATGTTGTCTCCTCCATAGCTCGAGCACAGAAATGAGGACAACAATAGCCATGAGCCTCTAAGATCAGAGCAAAGTCAGAATATCCATACTCTCCTAATCAGCAGGCGAGGTCGCAGTCGACAGTCCAGTACCAAAGTCAAACTCCCAATAAGTCAGTTAGTGACACCACAGTGAACCTAGGGAAGTGTCAGAAATCATCCACCAAGTCTGCTTTATTCTAGGTGGGAACAACGCCCTCGTAAAGTCCTTATCAGGCCAAGCTCCTTGCATCAATGCAGAATCTAAGCAATGGTTTATCCATATCAGCCATCATCGTCCCATAGCACCAATAGCATCAAGTGAACAGACAGAGTAGTCACACAACGAAGCAAGTGAGCTACAGACAAGAACAAATCTCCAGGCTAGCAAGAAAGTTGCACATAGCCTTCATCCCCTTCCTCGCGATTTCTCTAAGTTCAGAGGAGATCCAAGTCGCTGTTTCCTTGTGTCCTAGGAACAGCCATTGTCCTTTTCTCTCGTGACTCCTCGAAGTCCGGAGGAGATCCAAATTGCTGATTCCTAGTCCCCCAGGAACAACCATTATCCCTTTTCTCGTGACTCCTCTAAGTTCGAAGGAGATCCAAGTTTGTGTCCTAGGAACAACCTTTTTCCTTTTCTCGAGACTCCTCTAAGTCCAGAGGAGATCTGAGTTGCTGACTCTTGGTCCCCTAGGAACAGCCTTTATCCTTTTCTCGCGACTCCTCTAAGTCCGGAGGAGATCCAAGTCACTGATTCTTGGTCCCCCAAGAACAACCTTTATTGCTTTTCTCGTGACTCCTCTAAGTCTGGAGGAGATCTGAGTCACTGATTCCTAGTCTCCTAGGAGCAGTCTTTATCCCTTTTCTCGTGACTCCTCTAAGTCTGAAGGAGAACCGAGTCATTGATTCCTGGTTCCCTAGGAATAACCTTTATCCCTTTTCTTGTGACTCCTCTAAGTCCAAAGGAGATCCAAGTTGCTGATTCCTGGTCCCCTAGGAACAACCTTTATCCTTTTCTCGTGACTCTTCTAAGTCTAAAGGAGATCCGAGTCGCTGATTCCTAGACCTTTAGGAACAACCTTTATCCTTTCTCGCGACTCCTCTAAGTCTAGAGGAGATCCGAGTTGTTGATTCCTGGTCCCCTAGGAACAGCCTTTATCCCTTTTCTCGTGGCTCCTCTAAGTCCAGAGGAGATCCGAGTCGCTGATTCCTGGTCCACTAGGAGCAACCTTTATTCCTTTTCTCGAGACTCCTCTAAGTATGGAGGAGATCCGAGTTGCTGATTCCTGGCCCCCTAGGAACAACCTTTATCCTTTTCTCATGACTCCTCTAAGTCCAGAAGAGATCCGAGGCACTGATTCCTGGCGCCTCAGGAACAACCTTTGTCCCTTTTTTCGCGACTCCTCTAAGTCCAAAGGAGATCCGAGTTGCTGGTTTCTTGTGTCCTAGGATCAGCATTTGTCCTTTTCTATCGACTCCTCTAAGTCTGGAGGAGACTCGAGTCACTGTTTCCTTGTATCCTAGGACCTGCATTTGTCCTTTTCTCGTGACTCCTCTAAGTCTGAAGGAGACCCGAGTCGCTGTTTCCTTGTGTCCTAGGAGCAGCCTTTGTCCTTTTCTCGTGATTCCTCTAAGTCTGGAGGAGATCCGAGTTGCTGGTTCCTTGTGTCCTAGGACCAGCATTTATCCTCTTCTCGTGACTCCACTAAGTCCAGAGATGATCCGAGTCGTTGTTTCCTTGTATCCTAGGAACAACTCCCATCCCTTTCCCTTGTGACTCCTCTAAGACCGGAGGAGGTCCGACATCTTGGTTCCTTGTATCTGAAGACCAACCCCTTATCCTTGGGTTGATAACCCTAACTATCCGACGATGAGTTCGTCAACTCATCACAAAGCTAATAACCCTAACTATCCGACGATGAGTCCGTCAACTCGTCACCAGGTAGGTAACCTTGTGCACTCGAGCAGTGAGCATGTTAGCTGTATCTAGCAGTCTCCTTTGCACAGTTTCAGGATGGCTACTGACATATGACTCAACATTTGACAACAATTTATGACGTTTCTATCTGCATTGGACTGTATGAAATATTGTGTGGGATTTGTCATTCTTGAATACTCTTTTAATAATGTTCTGCAGACTTGAATCAAGAAAGGCTGCGGCTCCCCTATTTGTCATGGGCTTCCCTACGGTGGTTGTACCTGTGAGTTGCTCAGAGGTCCTCCAGGCATGGATCGGAAAATTAACAAACAGTGATCGTGACAAGTTGCAGGCTTGGGGAATCTCCTCAAAATTCTTAGACATTGCAAATTTGGAGGTCTCCCGTTACTTCTTATGTGCAGTCGCCCTGTTATGGAAGCCTGCAAACCACACATTTTGCTTCGAAAGAATTGAGCTGACCCCTACTTTGGAAGAAGTTCGTCAGGTGTGCTGTCTCCAAAAGTTCCTTGGGCCCGCTGTATTTATGTGGCGAGATGGATACTCTTCAGTGCTGAATGAACTGACCGGCCTGTCGACTGGTGATTGTGGTCGTCAATTGATCTATATTGATGGGCAATCTCCTATGTTACAACTAACTTTGACAAGGTAGTCGAGATGCACACCTCCTTGGGAGACGAGTTATGGCTGAGAGGTTTCGTCATCCGATTTTTAGGCGAGCTGGTGTTTAGCCATGGTCGGACCATAGTGAACATCGAAGTTGCAGAAATTGCTTTGGCGGTGATAACCCGTCCGATAGACCTGGCCCTTGTTATCCTAGTAGAGACTTATTAGGCCCTAGACTGGTCACTGCGACGGTGCCGACATTTTTATGGTTGTGGAGCCTTTGTACAATTATGGTTGGTTGCTCATTTGGGTGTATAGGTCTTACGCCCTTAGCGGTCAGCCTTTGAATCTTATTGCCAAAGTGGCCATGCTCGCACCCTCACATCAGTCCGCAAAGAATATGAGCGACTGGAGAGGTTAACAGAAGACAAGGTGACCTAGCGCATCATTCCTTCTGCAACTCACAACTTTGAAGCGTTCTTCAATGATACCGACATGAAGCTTATCATCCTCCTGAGGTTGGCCGGTGGTGTCGGATATCATTCAATCCTTGTGATGCGGCAGTTCGGTTACCGAAAAGACTCCTTTGCTTAAGGACCGATGTCAGCTTGATTCCATGATTACCCCGTGAGCTCTTACACGGCGACAAAGGAACTATCATGCCTACTTATCGGCTCCATCCGATCGAGCGACCTTATAGTCACAGAAGGCAATGGTTGTTCAGCTGACTACAAAGCCGAAGTGGAAGAAACATGGCCAATCTGTGGAGTAGTTCCAAGTCCTACACTATTTCCAAAAGCAAGAGGCTCTAAGAGGCCTAGGGATGACCCAGACTATTGACACTCGTTCTATGCTACTTGTTCACTACAGACTGAAAATAAGTGTAATCACATCATTATATTTGACTGCTATAATAAATTCATTGGGGCACATTTGCCAGTTTGTTTGGATGATTGTGATTGATAGGAAATTGCCATTGCTGTAACGTGTGCTCAACTGTTTCAACTGCTACCCCTTTTCTGCCTGTCGACTCGGCATTGGGGTCTACCTAGCTAACAGTCAGGAATATCGTTTTGTTGCCCAGACCTGGATAAACGAAGCCATCCTAGGTTTCTGTACCGGTTGAGGGGGAACTCAATTTGTCCTGTTAGGACTAGTTCAAGAAGAATAAGTGCCAATTCTATCCTTTCCGAGATCGAATGAGGTCTAGATGATCCTCTCCTAGGTTTGCTCCAGATGGGATGAATCTTGGTGCCACTTACCTTATCTTCCATCAGGCTGATAGCCTTAACTATCCAGTTGACAACTGTCATATTGTTAGGAGCGAGCTGATAGCCCTAACTATCCTATGACGAGTCTGTCAACTCACTATCGGGCTGATAGCCCTAACTATCCGGTGATGAGTCCATCAACTCATCGTATGGCTGATAACCCTAACTATCTAGTTGGTAGGTGTAGACACCCCAATTTTCCCAATTTTGCAGGATGGGGATGTGGTGGTTGAGCTCTAACCCTATCGAGGCCCATTTAATTCATGGAGACCCAATTGGGCCCATGAAGGCCCACATAGGCCCGTTAAGCCCTAATTGAGCTCACTTGGGCCCATCAAATTTAATTAGGCCCATCTAACCCTTTTAAAACTCTTTCAACTTGTTTTGGGCACATTTAAACCCATTTGGGCCCATGGGGCCCCACATAAGCCCATAGAGGCCCATGAAGCCCACTTAGGCCCATTGAGCCCAAATGCGTCCACCTTGGCCCAAAGCCCATAACATCAGCCAACATTCAGTTTAACCATCATTTCTGTCCAATTGAAACCAGAATTTCATTCACCCACATTAAACCATCATCTTTTTCTTCATTTTTTGCCAAATTCACCACATTTCATTGAACCCATTCTCTTCACCAAGCCTCACGAAATCAGTCCAAGTCCACCTCCTTATTGAGCTC